>VMDO01013228.1:0-25942 GCA_007922755.1 Pedetes capensis | reverse complement strand
GTCTCCTTCATCCTTGGCTCTCCCCTTCTCCCGGCTGGGCCCCGACATAGAGCCATTTGCTTTTCTTTTTTTCTTTTAAATCTTTCCTTGTGCATCCTGACCAAGAAATATCTTTGATTATGATCAATGTATTAGGTCAAAATGTAGGCTAGTTAAACTTTTGTAAAGTTGCCTGGAATGTCATTTGTTAGGTTATAATCAAAATCTAAATGAAGGGTTTTGTGTGTTGTGTACAAATCTTAATTATTTTAAAATGGAGAAACTTGTCATTACATTTGTAACCTTGCACAGAGGATTTTTCACTATGTGCTTAGCTTGGTGTCCATTCAGCTAAAATTGAAAAAAAAAGGTGCATGAAGAGTTAAAAAACAGAAATTAAACAAATATATGTAGAGATGACTATTTTATATTACATGGCCCAATCCTGTATTTATTTCTACCCCCTTTTTGAAAGTATTTATAAAACTAGTTGAGGACAGCTGTATTTTTTTGTTGAACTATTTAGTAGAATTTGTGCCTTTTTGTCTGTATGTGAATAAATGCTGTACATTTTGCAATAAAAAAAAGAAAAGAAAAAAGAAAGAAAACCCTATGAGGGTCACTATGAGTCAGATACCGACTTGACGGCACCTAACAACAACAACAACAACATACATACATACATATTTACATAGGAGTTATCCCATTTTTAATCATGCCCAGTCAGGGAATACATGCTTAAACATGCTCAGCTTAAGGACATAGTACATGTTGATAAGATAAAAGTGGTGGGCAGGAATGCCTCTGAGAATGCACAGTTTGTAGTATAAAGCTGAAAATTATTTAGCTGAAAATAAAAGAAAAGATGCTTTGAAGGTGTATTAACATAGCAATTTGTTCCTAAAGATGCACATCTAGCTTCAAAGTTAACAATGAGACCTGGAAACAGAGTGGAGGACAGAAGTAAGTTATATAAGGAGTGTAACCCCTATGTGTCTGTCAGTTTGCCCTACCATGAGGACTTGAATGTTGCTGTGATGCTGAAAGTTATGCCACTGGTATTTCAGATACCAGTAAGGCCATGCATGGTGGACAGGTTTCAACTGAGCTTCCAGGCTAAAACAGACTACAGAGAAGGACCTGGCACCCTACTCCCAAAACAATTAGCCATTGAAAATTCTATCAGTAGCAGAGAAGCACTGTCAAATATAATGCTGGAAAAATTAGCCCCACAGGATGAAAAGCACTCAAGAAACAACTAGGGAAGAGTTGCCTCATCAGAGTAGAGTCGACCTTAATGGTGGGAGTGGAGTAAAGCTCCTGAGACCTCCTTTTACTGGTACAACATGACTCAAAATGAGAAGAAACATAGTCACTGAAGCAATGTGCTGAAAGATAAAAAGATTGTGTGCATGGCACAGTGCTGGGTAGTGCTTCATTCTGTTGTACATAGGGTCACTATGAGTTGGATCCAACTCAGTGGCATCTAACAACAACAATCAGGAGTGTTGTTGTTGTTGTTGTTGTTGTTAGGTGCCATCGAGTTGTGTCTGACTCATAGCGACCCCCATAGGGTTTTCAATGGCAGATTGTTTTGGGATTGCCTTGGGAGTGCGTTGCCACGTCCTTCTCCCATAATCAGGAGTATAAGGAGCATTAAGATCGTGTTAGAGAAGAATTAGTGCTAGTTTTTATGTAACAGCAGGATAAATATTAGGTACAATAACCTGTATACATTTCAAAATAAATAGAGTATGAATGTTCCCAACACATAGAAAAAATTAAGACTTGAGGAGATATAAGTACTTGTTACACTGATTTGACCATTATACATTGTATACATCTATGAAATTATCACAGAGTACCTCACAAAGATGTATTAATATAATATCTCAATAATAATAATAATAGGAGTAGTAGTAGTAGTAGTAGTAATAGTAGTAATAGTAATAATGAAACAAACTTGTCTTTGTGGGTCCAAGTCCATGTTTATAAGCCATGTATCAACATTGTCCAAGTCCCATAGCCACTGTGTAAAAGAGCACATGAAAATATTATCCAAGTAGAGAGAGTGGCTGTCATATCATGCTTCCCTCCTCAACTTCTGAAGTCGTCATTGTATTCTCTTAAATGATACCTGTCTAATGGAGTACTGACAGCCTTATCAGAAAGATCACTTAATCCCGAGCCGACCAAATTGTGTTGTTCACTAAAAAACCATAAGGAGTCTCTCAACTTTTTGAAACCCCCAGAATTCATGGATACTCTACCCCAGATTTGGGAGAAGAGCCTGGCAATCCACTCCCAAGGCAATCCCGAAACAGTCAGCCATTGAAAACCCTATGAGGGTCGCTATGAGTCAGATACCAACTCAACAGCACCTAGCAACAACAACAACAACAACAACAACAACAACCCTAGATTAATTTGTTTCATTCTGGACCTTCTCATTGGCATCAGCTATTGAAAATATTTATCTATAATTCCCACCAACACTCCCCCTTCCCAATAAGCAGCCTCCAAATCCACAGAGTAAAGATGTTCAATCTTCACTCAGAGGCTCCAGTTTCCATATTGTCATACTTTTCCTCTAAAATTATGTTCATAGGCTTTTAGGATGATCTAGTAGAGGGAGGAAAAAGAAACAGATAAAAGTACATGTTGTTGTTGTTGTTAGATGCCACCAAGTCAGGTCTGACTTACAGTGACCATATGTACGACAGATGAAAGACTCCCCGACACTGTGCCATGCCAGGCACTATGGTCAGTGCTTCTCTGCTTCATAGGGTTTTCAATGGCAGATTGTTTTGAGATTGCTTTAGGAGTGGATTGCCATGTCCTTCTCCCATTTTTGTGGTGCTGGGGATCAAACCCAGGGCCACAGAGAGTGCAGAGCAGCATTCTACCAACTGAACTAAACCCCAGCCCCAAGAACAGATGACCCCGTGCAAAAATAGAGAAGGAGGATCAGGAGAGGGCAATGTCCTCTTATGCCCTATTACAGGGCTGAGTATATGGTGCACAGCAAGGGAGGCTGATACATCAAGTGCAGGAGAAGTGGAATTCTAATTAACCATGTTTTCTTACCAAATCTGCTCCTTTCTGAGATGAGTTAAAGGAATGTGGAAATGTGTTGATGTTTGGAAGAAGTAGATTATCTGCTAGGTTTAGAGAAACCTTCAGACACCAGGGGCCTATGGTGAAATGGTAAAGGGACCCTGGGATCTGTCTTCATAACATTTAAGAAGTCTCCATCATCATGGTTTGTACCTTTCTCCAGCCATGTTTTAGTGTTTACATGAGGCACAGTGAGAAGCTGAGAGTGGGGTGTTTTTGTGTAAAAATTTTCTAGGTAAATGAAATGGGTGCCAATATGCACAAGGGGAAGAGATAGAATTTATCTATAAAGGGCAAATAACAACAATAAAAAATGTATGTCTTCATTTTTTATGGGGGAATAGGTTTTTTGGGAGCTCATAGTTAGTAGGTCAGTCCATAATGGCTGCAAGGCAGGTATGGCAGTGGAAAGAGGTAGGGCCCATTGTCAACATCCTTACATGTTTGTAAGCAGGAAGCAGAGAGAGGGCTGAGCCTCCAGTCATTGGTGGAGGCTGGGGGAATCTCCAAAGGCCAACTCCCAGGGAACTATTTCCACCAAAGGCCTGAATTTCAAAGTTCACCTCCCAAGACAGTACCACAAGATAGGAACTATGGGGGATAATTTAGGTCCAAACTACAACACTCTGCCCATGATCCCCAAAGGTCATGGTCATCTTATAAGGTAAAATGCACTCAGCCCAATTTAAAGAGTCTCCAAAGTCTTAATATTCTCAATGGTGTTCAAAAGTCCAAGTTTCCACTGAGACTCAAGGTAAGCTTGTTGTTAGGTGCCATCGAGTCGGTATCTGACTCATAGCGACCCTCATGGGGTTTTCAATGGCTGACTGTTTCGGGATTGTCTTGGGAGTGGATTGCCAGGCCCTTCTCCCACTTTTGCGGTGCTGGGAATTGAACTCGGGACCTCAGAGACTGCAGCGCAGCGCTCTACCCACTGAGCTAAATCCCAGCCCCCTCAAGGTAAGCTTAGATGTAAAAAAACAAAAACTAGATACATACTTACAACATATAATGACACAGAATAAGCGTTCTCATTCCAAAAGGGAGGAATGTTAGGTTAGGTGCCATCGAGTCAGTATCCAACTCATAATGACCCTCATAGGGTTTTCAATGGCTGACTGTTTCGGGATTGTCTTGGGACTGGATTGCCAGGTCTTTCTCCCATTTTTGCAGCACTGGGAAATGAACTCGGGACCTCAGAGACTGCAGCACAGTGCTTTACCAACTGAGCACAGAATGGGGGCACAGAAAGGAAAGATCAGTCCATAGGAAGACTGATCACCTGCTGGGCAGGCAAACTCAGTCATTTTAAGTCTGGTATCTGGCACATACGACATCATCTGACAACTGGAATTATCTGGGCTAGAGTATAGTCTTCTGAGGCTCTGCCTATGAGGTCTTGTCACAAATTGCCCTGCTGGGCTGGGTCACTTCCTCTCATGGCCCAGCAAAGGGACTATTGCGATTGGTGCCATGATTGCTATAAAGACAAAACTTCAATTGCATGAGAAGTTTGCTGTGATTGTGGTAAACACTCCTTCTCTGGCCATATGAGAAGGCTGTTCATCTCACTTGGTAAGCCAGCCAGGAGATAACCTTCCTGTGCTGGCCCCTGATCTGGCAATATTTGACTCAAGAATAAAAGGTTTCTCTCACATGGTCTTTTCTTTCCTGGTTTTAGTATAGCATACTGAAGTGAAAACACAAAGAAAAAAGCAGTGGAAACTGTGGAGAGTGACAGCATCAGAGATAGTAATGGCAATGCCAGGAATAGCAAAGAAGGTGACATGAAAAGCCACAGAAGCAGCAGAACAATCGGCTGCTTGACAGCTGTTCTGTGCTTCCTGAAGAGGTCCTAGGTTCAATCCCCAGCACCACATAAAATGGGAGCAGGACCTGGCAGCCCACTCCCGAAAACAATCCCAAAACAATCAGCCATCAAAAACCCTATGAATAGCAGAGAAACACTGACAATACTGCCAGGCATGGCACAGTGTTGGGCAGTATTTCTTTCTGTTGTACATTAGGGTCACTATGAGTCAGACCTGACTCAATGGCACCTAACCATATATATATATATATATATATATATATATATATATATATATATATATATATATATGGGGCTGGGGTTTAGCTCAGTTGGCAGAGTGCCACTCTGCACTCTCTGAGAGCTAGGTTTGATCCCTAGCACTGACATCAGCCATTGAAAACCCTAAGAGGGTCACTAGGAGTGGGACCGACTGGATGGCACCTAGAGCAACAGATCTCCATCCTCTCCTTCCATGAAGGAATATTGACACAATAGTCTTAAACAACTTGTATATCTTTGAGATGCTATTGCCATAGTTGCAGGGACAAGACGCCTGCAGGCATGGCAGACGTTTTTAATCAATGTAGCAATCATCAAACCCATCTCATGCTCAGTCCAAACCAACCATTCGTACAACACTGACATTAAATCACTTCTTAGAATTTATCCCATTAAAGAGGCAAAAACTTGTTATATGTAATCCAGAGTGGTTTAAAGACATCAGAATTACTCTTGAGCTCTCTACTGAATCACTATACCATGTTTCTTAAATTGAAAGAAAAAATAACTGTTATGTTGTTGTTGTTGTTAGGTGCTGTCGAGTCAGTATCCGACTCATAGCGACCCTCTGTACATAGGGTTTTCAATGGCAGATTGATTTTTGGGACAGGGTTGCCAGGTCCTTCTCCTAAGCCTACAGCTTCTGGTGTTCCCAGGCGGTCTCCCATCCAGGTACTAACCAGGCCCGACCCTGCTTAGCTTCTGAGATCTGACAGGATTGGATGCCACAGGGCTAAGTCTGCAGGTGTTGTTAAAGGTCTACACATTGTAAAAAAGATCATTTGACTTTCAATTAGATCTACCCACTCAGAACATGTTTATTCTTCTATTTTAGACATATAAAAATAAATTAAAATTAGTACAATTGTTATGCTGAATTTCAACTTCAGTTAGCCAATTTACATTTTTATTTCATCAGAAGCAAAAACTATTTCTCATTGACAAGTGAGCAGAAGTTAATTGCACATTTGTAAAAAAATATGCCATAAAAGGTTGTTTGAGATTTTATATATTATACATATATAAACCTAGATAAGATAAATTTGTCCAGACATAAGCAATTTTCCTTTTTTCCATCCCTGCATTCTTGACATGAAGTGACATTTTTGTTCCTATACATTGCTGTGTGTATTTCCACCTGATGCCTGGGAAGTGAGGTAGAAAATTTATCTACATTTTCATAGAAAATTTTCTCCAAATCACTCTTCTCAAGGCCTGCACCACCTCCTCATTTCTCAGGCTGTAGATGATAGGGTTAAACATTGGGGTGAGGATGGTGTAGAAGACAGCCAGGACCTTGTTCTCTGCTGGGGATCGGAGAGATCATGGGCATAGATAAGTGTAAACAAAAGGAGCATAGTAGAAAGTCACCACAATGAGATGGGTGCTACAGGTGGAATACACCTTCTTCCTCCCTGCCCCTGACTGCATGCGGTAGACAGCATGAAGAACACCATAAGAAGACACAATTCCAATGAATGGAAACACAAGAAAGAGGGTGGTGCTCACAAACACTGTGTGCTCATAGACCCAGGTGTCCATGCAGGCCAGAGTCAACAGGGTGGGGACAGAAGAAATGGTTGATGGACCTGGATTGGCAGTAAGGGATATGGAATACATAGCCTGTGTGAGCCCAGGAGTTGATAGAGCCCAGTAACCAAGATCCTGTTACGATCAGCAAACAAACTCTTTTGTTCATACGGATGGGATAGTGGAGAGGAAGGCAAATAGCCACAAAACAAAAGCAGCCCTTCTGCACCTGCTAGAGTCAAAAATAGGAAACTCTGAATCCCACAGCCAGTGAAGGAGATGGACTTGTTTCCAAAGAGAAAATCAGATAACATCTGAAGGACAATGGTGGAAATGTAATTCAGATCAATGAAGGAGAGCTGACTGAATAGGAAATACATGCGTATGTGGAGATGGGTGTCCAGGAGAATGAAGAGGATCATGGACAGGTTGCCAGTTAGAGCCATCTAAAAAATGAGAACAAGAAGAAACAATAGGAGGAGACCAATTCTTGATGGTGGAAACAATCCCAATAAGATGAAACCAGTTGATGTTTGGTTATAATTTTCCACGGAGCATACAGATGGTGTATTCTAAATGTGGACACAAGTACAGACTTAAGTCACTTTCAAAAAGACTTGGTTTAATTATACTGTGAATTATACATAAATTTTATGCCTCCCAAATGAAGAACTATTTCTCCTATTTTAAAGAAAACAAATCTTATCTTCTTATGAAAATATAAATATTTGATGTGATAAATATTATTGCAAAAATATTTTGTAAATAATCTGAAAATGTATGTGTAAAATAAATATATTTTAATATCAATATTATATGAATATTATACTGGCACATGCATATGCAGATGTAATCAAACTGATAAAGTCACAACATATATAATGAAAATCCATGTACGTGTGTACATTATAGATTCACATTATGAATTAATTTATGGTATACCTACAGAATAATTTTTACCTTCCCTATTTCTGAAGCATGGCTTCTAAAATTTCAACAAGCTATCAATCATTTGAAAAAAGAAGTATATTTCCTTTGAGAGTATCCTGTTTTTAGATGATATAATCCCAGAGTAAAAGACCTGAAACACTCCACACAAATGAAATATTATTATCATTCTTCTCTGCTATTCACAGGGTCTTCAATAGCTGTAACGCAGACTCCACTGAAGTACCAAATTTTCTGCTTCACTCTTCTCCCTTTTGACTAAAAATACCGTCCAAGAAAGATCATTATCCAACACAAAATAAGGTTGATTTTATGCCATGGAGTCTGATCATTTACACAGGTACACCAAGAGTATAAATATACCCAAAAACCTCCATAAATTGGCCCTGAAATTTTTTCATCAAAAATTTCGATTGGACTTTTGAAAGTATCTGAATGGAATAAACTGAAAAAGACAGGTTTAAGTAAGCAAATCAATGTTCTAAAGTCCATGACACTATCCACCATGTTTCCTGAAATTTCCATTACTGTCCCTCTTTTCAGGATATTGTTGTGTGGTGCCATTGAGAAACACTCCCTCCCACACTGTGCTATGCCTGGCACTATTGTCAGTGCTTCTTTGCTATTCATAGAGTTTTCATTGGCTGATTGTTTTCAGAGTAGGCTGTCACATCGTCCTTCTACCATTCTGGTGGTGCTGGGGATTGAACCCAAGGCCTCAGAGAGTGCACAGAAGCACTCTACCAACTTAGCTAAGCCCCAACCCCTTTTTCAGGATACCTGTTGTTGTTGTTGTTAAGTGCCCTCAAGTCATGCCCAACACATAGTGACCCTCATGGGGTTTTCAATGGCCAATTGTTTGGGGATTGCTTCAAGAGTGGATTGCTACATCCTTCACCCATTTTTGCAGTGCTGAGAATTGAACATGGGATCTCAGAGACTGCAGGGCAGTGCTCTACCAACTGAGCTAAATCCCAGCTCTCAGGATATCTGATACATACTTAATTCTCCTGACTTTTCAGAATTGACTTGCCTTACTTCCATACAGAACTAAAACTAAACCTGGGGATAAAGTCGGGTTTACTGGCAGGGATTTGTACTTGTTGATTCCATAAAGTTAGTCTTTGTTCTTTAAATGTAGCTGGTCTTAATTGACTATGCATTTCTATAATAATACCTACTTTTGCATTGAACTCATTTATCAAGAGCTCACAACACAGTAAAGTGATTTTCATAGACTCTCAGCAAGTGACATATAATAGCATCCCCCAGATTCTGGACAAGGATAATTCTCAAAATGTCTTAGCTTGGATCCTATGAGACTCTCCCTCCCTTCAAGTGTCTCCATAAGACATGATACTAAAGAAAACATAAAAAGAAAAAACAGTGGCTTCTATTATTATGCTGAGGTAGAAAAACTAATGTTATTTTATATTTAAGTAATGTGAATATTCAACTACTTACAAGTGTATAAAGTTGGTGAATTATTATTTTGGGGTATAAGGAATTCTAGAATTTCCGGTAACTGTTCCTGGAGGCATTGCTTCTAAATTATGTACCTCCATAAAATTCCAGCAGCAGCAAAAATAGATAGGTAAATCTATAAATGGGTACAGAGATATTTTCTTTTCTCTTTTTTTTTTTGGGGGTTAAACTTCATTTAATCTGACTAGCAATTTGTTCATAGATGACAGTGCATTTTTTCTAGCACTTTATCAAAAAGTAGCATAAATCAGTTATAGTTTTTAAAAGTTAATTTTAAATAAGTAGCTTTTCTAATGAACAAGAGTTTTCTAGTACTTTCCAGTTTGACAGATTTTAACATCAAAATTTGGATTTTTTTATTAGAAATTTTTAATGTACATCATAATGTGATTCATTTTGACATGCTTTTCATTGTGACAATTTTCATATATGCAATTTGATAAGCATTATTCATATAGGTTACCCCTTACCCTCCTCTATGTTTCCCCCCTACCCCCCTTCCCATCTAAGTTTCCCATCCAAGTCTTCTCTGTCTTTTACTATATAGTATTTTTCTATATGTCCTTGGGTTCCATTTCTGTTTAAGATAGAAACTTTTTGGTACAGAGATATTTTCATGGATAGGTAGAAATCAATGGTAAGAGCATATTCTTTAAATTTTGGTTTGGAAGAGGATAGATTTATGCTGCTTCTTTGTAGAAGTGCACTGGAGAGATTTTAGGTTTAAAACTAGAATTATAGCCTTCACGCTTAAAAGGAATATAAACATTCATTAACAACCTAACTTTCTGAACGTACGTTTTAACACAGACAGCTTACATGAGTTACTACAAGCTGTGTCTGAGGAAACATATAGTAAGTCCTCAGTGCTTAAGTAGGTATAAGATAGCACTCAACAGCAGGTTCAAATTTGAGAATCTCCATCACTAACATTGTCAGAACCAACTGCTTAATCATCACTCTATACATTCACACACTTTTACCCATAATACAATTTTCAAATTATTTCTGTAAATTATGCATATTTGATACTTATAAAAGTTGCCTGATGCTAATCTACATATTATTGTCTCTCTGATAATTCACATTTTGTACAGAATGTTAAAAATAAATGTTTCAATAGTTAAATGCATAAAGCATTATAATTTGACACAAATTGGGTTTTAAAACCCAATGAACCACTGTACCACAGCTACTAATCATACAGCTGCCTAAATCACTTTCATAAGATGCCCTTTAAAGATAAAGAGTGTGTTATTGCTCCACAGATTGGTAATTTTAACAATTCCTAATTTCTTTTATGAAGGTAAATTTTACATTTGGACATAAAAACAACTCTAGTATTTTCATGGTATGAATTTATTAAAAAAATGGACTCACAGAAGATAACATAGCAATCAGAAAGCAGCAATAAGTTTACAGGGGGGAATACAGTCATTCATGCCTTACGGTGATTGTAAACAAAACAGCACAGACACAAGAACACAAAATTCAAGTAGGAAATAGAAAACTCTGCCTTCTACAATCTTTATGTTGAGTTCTGAGTCTAAATGTTAGCTTTCTTCCAGTTTCGCTTGAGTCCATCAAAACACACTCCAATGTGATACAGTCCTATCTCTTCCATTGATACTCACCTTCCTTCCCATCCAGAAAACAGACATATATTAGCTCCAAGAGTACTTTCTGTTATTTGTTTTTCATACCCAAGGATTGCAGATGAATGGTGTGCAAGTGATAGCCACTTCTTCTCCAAGTTCAACTTTAAATCTACTTCTGAAGCAAAGTCATTAAACAGTTGCCAGAACTCCTCCTCCCATATGATGAAGAAAAATAAAATTAGGATAAGCACCTTTTATTTCCTCCCCTCATTCAAAAGCACACTACCTTGGCTAGTGTCCTATAATCATCAAATGTACAAATAAATCTTTCTGAGTGAACTCTTTGAATATTGTCAAGCAAATGTCCTTATTAGTCTCTCATTGCACAATAGTAACACACCCTACACTAGTAACATTGACATTTTAGAGATTTCCATGAAACTCTAGCAAACATGACTTGTCTTTATTTACCTGGTCACTGAGTTGAGTCATTTTCTTGTATTCAAGTATAAATGTCCACTGAGACTTAAACAATAGAGACTAAGGAACTAAAAACATCAGTTGGCTTTAGTCCAAGTTTGAGGAACGTGTTCTGAAAATGGACTTAGATGCTTTTGAGGTAGGACACGCCTTTAAGACCATTCCACAGGTAAAGAAATATGTTCATTCAGATTGTCTCAATATTATTATGTGAGAACACAAGGCCTGCAAAATGTCCCAGACATCAAGACCAAGTGACTTGGCTTTAGAAACAAACTGGCCTCCAAAGTCAGAATGTCCCTGATACCAAAACCCAAAAGACAATTTTCCAAAATATACACCCACATTTTTCAAAAGAAATGTTCTCCTACCTGTGTTGTCCACCAAGGCCCTCTCAGCCCTATAAAACCCCTAGTCTCACATAACCTAGCATGGCTGCCTTCTCAGGTGTGATGCTGCCTAATAAAGTATCTGCCTCTTGCTTTCTCACAAATAAGCTTGGTCTTCCCCAAGTCAGAATGTTCCTTTGTTGCAGTAATCTAAAGGAATAAGAGAGACCAGAGGCATCAAGGAGAATTCATTTATTCTTTACTGGTGTGTGACTCATGGAATTGTTTCCAAAGACTGAGCTCCCAACAAAGGGGGCTCAGGTTTTTATGGGATCTTTGAGAGAAGTGGACTCTCAAGAGTCACTAGGGGCACAAAAACACACAACAGATAGAGACGGGGCAGAAAAAGACATACAGCATTAGAGAAGGGGACAGGGTGATCAATCATAAATTACAGTTGTATATTCCTTTGAGTAGGGATCAAAGAGACTATCATTATGTTTGGTATGCAGTCTTATCAGGTTGGGATAGCCCTGTTACTCATTATAGGGAAACAGAGCCTGCAAGGTTGTTTACATGAAACCTAAATGCCTTAGACAAACATTACTAACAGATTAAGGAACAATTAATTACCTCAGGAGATAGCACAAAGAAAAGTGGGGAGTCAAAGCATAGGAAGAGAAAGGAGTTTCTTTGTGGCTTGCTTCACTTTCATGTCTGTCTGCCCCTGCCACCAGATTTTCTCTATCATTCTGGTGCTGAAAACTGGGAGGTCATTGAGGCTCTGCCTTATTGTGTGAGTGTTGGGGCTCTGCTCAGGCACGGCAGAGGTCAGAGCCTTGCCCAGACACCACATGGTTATCAGGGTTGGTGTTATGGCCGGTGGTACCAATGAAGGACCTTGGGAGACCTTCAACGGAAAAACAGGAAAGGAAGGTTTATTGGGTGCTCCCCAAGTGGGGTGCAACAGGCAAGCAACCCCTAAGCAAGTGCTATAAGTGCTGGCTCTAAGCCCGCAGCATGGAATGCTGCAGGCTGAGTGCTGGAACAGCTCAGCCTTAAAGGCACAGCTACAGCAGCCGGTGTTCCTTTGGGCTGGAGGTCAGTTGGTCTTGACTCTCCCAGCTCACTTCTCTGCCTCCCTCCTTCCCAGGGATGGGAATTGGGAGGCTCTTTGTGGCTTGATTATAGCTTTCGGCACTTCAGGGCCCCTGATTTGACCATGCTGGCTTGCTTGAAGAGTCCGCTGGAGTAGGTGATGGGGTCCAGGTAGCAGTTGAGGGACGGTCAGAAGTAGTAGCTTCAAGGGGGTCCAGGAGCCCTGCTTATATAGGGTCCCAGAGGGGGGCACGTGACTGGGATTAGCCAATCAGGATACACACCTGACAGGTACAGCAGGTAAACTGACATACCTGCCAGGTAGGGACAGTTATCTAAAGAAAAATGCCAAGGATAGCCAATCAGGATTAAGGTAGTTGGGGCAGGCCAGGCTGGTCAGGTGCCATCTTTGCTCACTTGATAGGAGGGGTAGGTTTAAGTGAGTAAGATGTGGCCCTGGGGTCAACTAGGGATCAATCCCTCAGGCTGACATGAGGGACCCTAACTATGGGGTAGATTTTAAAAAGCCCCAACGTATAAGCCCTGACTTCTGCCCACACAGACATGACCAATCCTGCTTGCAACCTCTGCCCTCCATAAAAAAACATGCTGTGCCATACGATCAATGACTAAATGGTTTTATCTTGATTCTCTGAAAATTCTTCTCCTATTTGTACCCTGGGTCCATCTGCTGTTCACCTTGCTACCCTGGGTCAGCCATCTGTTTCTCCAGTCCCAGCTCTGTGCCTAATGTGCACATTTTCCCACCCCGGGGGTCCCAAATATCTCAGGAATTGGGGATGCCTTTTTCCTCTGGTCACCCTCCTTTTGTCCAGCAACATCTAGGTCCCAGAGATGCCGAACACCCAGACTCACCTCCCCCGTCCCTTCTTATGAGAGCAGGACCCCAATACTCTTTAAAACCTATCCATCTACAAAGACCAAAATCCATCAGCACTAAACTCCTCCAGAATGGGTTTCTCCATCCTGCCTGCTCCCTGTAGAACACCCACATCCTCCCCATGAACAAACTCTCAGGGGCACACAGGTTAATTTGGGACCCAAGAGTAGTTAATGTGGCAGTCTAGCCACTGTACTCCATAGTCCCAAACTCCTACACCCTGCTGTCATGAGCACCTCCCAACACCTCACATTTTTGGCCCTGGATCTCCGGGATACCTTCTTTACTATACCCCTCCACCCAGAACCCCCAAACCTCTTCACCTTTACTTGGACAGACCCAGACACCAGGTGATCTGCCCAACTACCTGGATGGGGTCCTTCCCCAGGGTTTTTTTAGACTCCCCACATCTTTTTGGCCAGGCCCTAGCTTTAGACTTAAAATCAATCTCTCTCTCTCTCTCTCTCTCTCTCTCTCTCTCTCTCTCTCTCCCCTCAATCCCTAATCCTTCAATATATAGATGACTTCCTGTGTTCCCCAATGACCCAAACGTGCTGGGCAGTCATAATATTTCTACTCAATTTCCTGGCAGATAAAGGGAATAGGGTCCCAATACCCAAGGCACAGTTGGTACAGACTCAGGTCATCTACTTGGAAATCATTCTCACTCCCAACTCCTGTGCCATTACACCCAATGGAAACTCATTGATCAAACAGCTGGCCCCACCCTTTTCAAAAGGGGAAATCCTCTCCTTTTTAGGACTAGCTGCTTTCCTTATAGTCTAAGTGCCAAATTTTGCCCTTCTAGCCAAACTGCCATACCAGACCACAATAGGGGAACTCAGTGAATACACAGACCCTGCCAGACCTATAAATGGGCCCTTCAAAGACCTCTGTCAAGCCTTATAGAGGCTTCTAACCTGGGACTCCCAGATCCAAACAAACCCTTTATCCTATAAAATACTGAGAAAAACAACTGGCTCTGGGATTCCTGGGAAAGTAATAAGGCCCCTCCCTCCAACTGGTGGCAGTCTCTCTAAACAGACTCCAGTCTTACAAATGGGCCCCTGCTTAAAGACATTCAAGGCCGCTGCCACCTTACTATAGAAGCACTCAAATTAAGTTTATGCAGTGAAATTACAGAACATTCATCTCACAATCTCCGGGAACTTATTTCCAATAAGATACACTCTTTCCTTCCTCCTGCATAGCTTTAGGAAAGCCACATCTTATCCATAACAAACCCCAAATTTCCCCTGGGGATCCTCACCCTCTAAACCCTGGCCGCCTTCTGCCTTGTCCTGACCAGAAACCTTCCCATGACTGTGAGAAAATGATTCTCCACAACCAAACTTTCCCCAACTTCCAGGACCCCCATCCATTCCCCATCAGGACATGGTTCATTGATGGGAGCTCAACCTCCTATGATTATAGAACCAATCATCCAGCTCCTTTTCTCATCATCAGCCTGCCTGCTGCCCCACCTTAGGCTGGCAGCTCACAGGCCCTTCCTCCATAGGCCCAATCCAAACAACTCCAACAGGGGCATTGTGACAGGGCAGGCACCCTTCAGACCACAGGCAGATTTTCTCCTTGAAGGAACCTGTTAATACCCAAGGAACTGCCATCTGTTACCCTTTTCCTCTCATTATGGCATCCATGTAAACCAACATACTTACAGCCTATATGTAGAAATGGCCCAAATATTTGGAACCCCATATTCCTTTTAATCTCTAACAGCAACCACCCCAGGACGCTGTGAAGAATGTCATTAAAATTGGGAGGATTGCATTGAATCTATTTATTACTTGTGGTAATATGACCATTTATCAACACTTATTCTGCTACTTCAAGAATATAGGAAGTCTTCCCGTCTTGTAGTGTTCTCTCAAACGTATTTCTTCAGTGTTTTATAGGTTTCATTGTGGAAGTCTTTAATATATTTGGTTAACCATATTGTGAGAGCAGGCCCAGGGTCATTTTAAAATCACTTGTTCCTTGAAAACCAGCTCTCAACAAAAGCTGGTAAGGGCAGCTATGTCACAAAATGGCTGTGCCTGCCGAAAGGCTGGATTAAGAAAAATGTGGTGTCACAAGATAACTTTGTGAAAGGTCAAATTTGGGAAATTCCTATGAAGGGCTGAGCTCTAGGAAATGGAAATTTATATTGTACTCCCTGACCCCTTAGCCACAAAAATTCTGCTTCTGTATATTGGTTTCTCCATCCCTGAAAGCCCCTTAAACTACCCTATAAAAACACTGACCTGCCCAGACCAGCTGCTGTTCTCTTCAAGTCCACTCCTGGGACTGGAGCAGCGGCTGGTCAGTCCAATAAAGCTTCCTTCTGCTCCCAATCCATTTGTGTCTTGGAGAATTTTTCTGGGTTCAACCGCTGGGTACAACAGTATGTGTAGGTAGTTTTTAATAAGGTTTTTATTTATTTATTTTTCCTGAGGTTTAGCTCAGTTGGTAGAATGCTGCTCTGCACTCTCTGAGGACACTGCTTAGATCCCTAGCACCACAAAAATGGGAGAAGGACCTGGCAATCCGAAAACAATCAGCCATTGAAAATCCTATGAGAGTTGCTATGAATTGAACCTGACTCGATGGAACCTAACAATAATAACAATCATTCTGTTATTTGTTTCTTCAGGGCTTTTATCATAAAGGGATATTGAATTTTGCCAAAGCATTTTTGTGTCTATTGAGATGAATATGTTGTTCTTGCCCTTGATTCTGTTGATATGCTGCATTATGTTTATCAGTTTGCATGGGTTGAACCAGACCCACATTTCTGGAAGGAAACCAGCTTGATGACATATGATCTTATCTAATATGTTGTTGAATTCAGTTTGCAAGTATTTCATGGAGAATTTTTGCTATTTATATTCTTCAAGAAAACTGAAATATAGTTTTCTTTTTCATTGTGTCCTTTCCTGGTTTTGATGTTGTTGTTGTTAGATGCCATCAATTCGTGTCCAACTTACAGAGACCCTCATAGGGTTTTCAATAGCTGATTGTTTTGGGATTGCCTTAGGAGTGGATTGCTATGTCCTTCACCCATTTTTGTGGTGCTGGGAATCAAACCCAGGACCTCAGAGACTGCAGAGTGGTGCTCTACCAACTGAGCAAAATCCCAGCCCCTCTGGTTTTGATATCAGAACAATAAAGTCCTCATAGAATGAGTTTGAAATGATTTCTTCCCTTTCTAGTTCATGGAATAGTTTGAGGAACATTGGCATTAGTTCTTTAAAGCCTTTTTAAGATTCAGCAGTGAGTACATCTGCTCCTGGGATTTTCTTTGTTGGAAGGTTTTTTATTACAGTTTTAATGTTGCTGCACGTTATTGATCTGTTTAAGTGTTTTTTAAACCTTCCTCGTTCAATTTTGGTAGGTAATATGTCTAGAAATTTGCCCATTTCTTCTGTTTTAAATTTATTGGAATGTAAGTATTCAAAATAATCCCTAATCATCTTCTGGATTTAATTGGTACTTGTTGTAATGTAACACTTTTTTCTCTCTAATTTTAGTTATTTGTGTTTCTGACATTTGATCTCATCAGATCTCAGAAGCTAAGCGGAGTCGGGCCTTGGATGCGAGACTATTAGGAATACCAGGTGCTGTAGGCTTGAAAGAAGGACCCCATAGCCCACTCCCAAAACAATCAGCCATCAAAACTCCTATGAACAGCAGAGAAGCACTGACATAAGTGCCAGGCATGATAGTGTCAGGCAGTGTTTCATCTGTTGTACATAGAGTTGCTATGAGTTGGACCCAACTCAATGGCATCTAAAAACAACATCACTTTTTTTGGTGAGTTTGATTAAGAATTTGTCCTTTTTTAAAATTTTTGCAAAGAAACAGCTCTTTGCTTCATTGATCCTTTGGATTGTTCTTTTAGTTCCCATTTCATTTACTTCAGCTTTGATTTTTTTTTTCTTTCCTTTTACTAATGTTGGGTTTGTTTCTCTAATACCTTGAGCTGTGTTATTAAGTAATGCATTTGAGATCTCATATTTTTCAACGTAGGCATTTAGGGCTATAAAGTTTCCTTTTAGAACCACTTTTATTGTATCCCACAGGTTCTGGTATGTTGTATTTTTATTTTCATTTGATTCTAAGAATTTTTAAAATTTCCGTCTGATTTCTTCAGTAACTCACTGATCATTAAAAAGCATATTGTTCCATCTCCATGTTTCCATAGATTTTCTGTTGTTTCTTTTTCCAGTTTTGTTCCACTGTGCTCATAAAATATAAGAAGTTATTTTAATTTTCTTGTATTTAGTAAGATTTGCTTATGTCCTAAAATACAAACTATTTTGGAGTAAGTTCCATGGGCTACTGAAACAAATATGTATTCTATGAGCAGGAGTGGAATATTTTTGAAAATCTCTGTTAAGTCAATTTATTGTGTGTGTCCTTTAACTCTTATGTTTCCTTGGTGAGCTTTATGTGTGTAGATTACCTTTCCATTGGTGAGAGCAGGCTACTGAAGATACCCACTGTTGTTGTATTGAGGTTCATATTCAGTAGAGTCTATTTTATGAATCTGGATGTGCCAATGTTTGGTGTGTATATGTTTACAATTGTTGCATCCTCTTGATGGTTCCTTTTATTAATAGGAAGTGACCTTCTTTATCATTTCTGAGTAATGGTTTGAAGTCAGTTGGTCAGATATTCCCATACCTAGTCCTACTTGATTCTGAATTCCATTTGCTTTGAATATCTTTTCCCATCTTTTCACTATCACATTGTGTTCATCATTGCTACTGAGGTGCATTTTTTATGGACAACAATTATTTGGGCACTGTTTATTAACCCAGTCCACCAGTCTGTCTTTTAATTTGAGAATTCAGATGACTTAACATTCAGAATTATTACAGAAATGTATCTATTAATTTCTGGCATTTTGTTGTCTTTGTAATGTTTGATTCTTTCCTAATCTTTCTTTGTTTGCCTACATTTCTAGTGAGATTTGTTATTTCCTGTCTTCTCGTTATTGTTATTTTTCTCTTGTGTGTACAGAATTCCCTTAAGTATCTTGTGTAGTGTTGGCTTAGTGGTCATAAATTCCTTTAGTTTATGTTTACCATGGAAAGTTTTTATTTCTCCTTCAATTATGAAAAATAGATTCACTACATACAGTAATCTAGGTTGACAGTTACTTTCTTTCAAGACTTGGAATACATTTTTCCATGTCTTCCTGACATGCAGAGTTTCTGTGGAGAAACCTACTGTTATTCTAACAAGTTTGCTTTATATTTGACTTGGTCCTTCTCTCTCGTAGCATTCAATATTTTTTTCTTCTTTCTGTATATTCACCGTTTAACTATAATATGTGGTGGGGAGAGTCTTTTCTGGTCTTGTGTGTTTGTATAAATTCCTCTTACACCTAAAAAGCCATCTCTTTCCCAAGATTTCAAAATGTTTCTGCTACTATTTTATTGGTTCTGTTTTCTATGCCTTTAGCTTGTACTTTTTCTCCTCCTATACCTATGATCCTAAGTTTAGTCTTTTAATACTGTCCTAAAGGTCTTATTTGTTCTGTCTGTAATTTTCTTTTTTTCTTTTTTACTCTTTGAATTTTCTAATTTGTCTACATTATTTTCAAGCCCTGGTGTTCTGTCTTCCACGTTATCCAGTCTATTGGTGGTTTTTCCACTGAGTTTTATTTTACTTGTTGAGTTTTTCATTTACAAAAAAATTAATTATATTTTTTCACTATTCCTACCTTTTTATTCAATTCCTTTTTCATATCTAGCACTGTCTTCCTTATTTTATTCATCTGTTTATTTTTATTCTCTTTTTATTCTTTCAGATGTTTATTCATATCCTCTTTGATTTTGTTACTCATTCTCACTTCACCAACATTAGACTCCATTACTGTGGAATTAACTGTTGGTAAAGTCATGCTGCCTTTTTTCACATTTCTTGTGTTTCTGCATTGGAACTTGTGCCTCTGGGTCCCAGTCATTGGTTGGAGGTTTTAATCCCCCATATTCTCTCACTTGAAGTATTCATAATGTTCAGGCAGGACTAGGCTATGGCAGTGTTGACAGGCAGTTTCTCCTCACTGCACTAGGGCTCAGTAGCTAAATACCAAAAAAAATGCTTAAGACACTGGGCCCAATGCCCAGCATCACTGAAGAGAGAAGAAAATTAGTTACAGAAGCAACCAAAACTGATAGACAAACATGCTATGAAAATGCAGTAACAGTCATTTTAAAACAATCACCACAACAGCTTGGAAAACTTTAGAGAGATAAAGGATGAGGATATTACGCATACTAAGATGATATTAATTAGCAAGGATAGGAGTAAAAAGAAAAGAAGAAAAATGCCAGTGCATAGTTTCAGAAAAATAGAAAGGAAAAATAAATATGAAGGAATAAGAAATAAGAAGAGAGGAGTGAAGGCAGATTCAGATAAAGGTAAAATGAGGGGGGAAACAGCAAGCAAATAACCCCAAAAACTTCAAAAAATACAATGAAAAAATTTTTAAAGTATAGAAATAGGAAATATGATTAAAAAGAGAAGAAAGAAGAAAGAAAAATTGATATAAATGAAGATGGAAAGTAAAAACAATGGCAAGGAATTAATGGAGAGGAATAGGAAAGAAGGAAGAATTAAATATTAAATATTAAAGGCTTGGTGGGGTAGCTCATGTCCACAATCCTAGTCCTTGGGAGACTGACACAAGGAGACAGCAAGTCCTATACTACTCTATTGTCGTTGGGTACTGTTAAGTTGGATCTCACTCACAGTGACCCTATGTACAGCATAACAAAACACTACCTAACACTACCTGCAATGCACAGGATCTTCATACGTTTAAGCCCAATGTCGCAGACACTGTGTTTCTTCCCATTTTGAGTCATGCCGCATCAGCAACTGGAGGTCCAAGGGGCTTTACTCTATTCCCACCATTAAGGTCAACTCTACTTTGAGGAGGCAACTCTTTCCTGTCGTTTCTTGAATGCCTTCCAGCTTCAGAGCTCATTTTCCAGCAGTATGCTTAACAGTGTTTCTCTGCTATTCCCAGGGTTTTCAATGGATAATTGTATCAGGAGGGGCTTGCCAGGTCCTCCTCTCAAGTCTGTCTTAGTCTGGAAGCTCAGCTGAAACCTGCCCCCCGCCTTGTTGGTATCTGAAATACTGGTTGCTTAGCTTTCAACATCACAGCAACACATGAGCCCCCACAGCATGACAAGCTGACAGACACATTGGAGAAAGTCATTAGATAGGAGAAGATATTTGGGATACAAGAATCTATCATTAGAAGGCAAGCGTGTTGTTTGGCGACACATGGGAAAACATACACCAATGTTCATAGTAACATTATCCATTATTCAAAATAGTTACAATACAGAAGCAAACTAACTTCCTATCTGCAAATACATATATAAATAAAATATAGGAATAGACATCTAATAGAATATTACTCAGTTTTTAAAAAGAGGAGAATTCTGACACAGGTTACAGCACAGATGACTCTTGAATGTTTATGCTAAGTGAAATAAGCCAGTCACAAAAGGACAAATGTTGCATGATCCAATTTATATGAAGTGCCCAGAGTGTGCTACTCTTGTTGTTGTTAGGTGCTATTGATTTGTATCTGATTCATAGAGACTCTATGTAGGATTTTCAATGGTTGATTATTTTGGGATTGCTTCAGGAATGGATTGCCATGTCCTTCTCCCACTTTGGTGGTGCTGGGGATTGAACCTAGGCCCTCAGAAAGTGCAGAGCAACACATTACCACCTGAGCTAAACCCCAGCCCATGCTACTCAGAAAGCTAGTAAATATAGATATTTAGTGGGTAAGTAGTACAAGGGAAATATAGCAGCAAAGAAAAGAGAAAAAACTGTTTAAGCAATCAAATTTTTTAAATTGTGTGTGTATATTGGTCTCACTGAAAAAAATTACATAGAAAAGAAAACAATAAAAAGGTAAAAGAAAAAGTGAGAGAAATGAAATAAAAATAAAACTATTTTTAAATTAAGAAACAAACAAAACAACCACAACATAAAAAAAGAATATGAGTTTCCAGTGCTCTGAGGGTGTCACTCCATTACCTGGAGTTCGGGCACTTTGGTGAGTGCCAACTGGTGAGTGCCAAGCCTCTGTGTTACTTGGCTTCCTGTGCCTTCCTTTGTGTGGTACTACTTGCCACCAGATTGTGTGGATTGTGGGCAGAGCCGGTGGTGGTTATTACTCCCAGACCTCTAGTTGGTTGCCTTGCTTCTCAAGACTAGTTGGTTCAGACCACAAGTTTTCCTTTGGCATGCCCTGGCCCTGTTGACTTTGAGAGTATGGCTCCTCTATGTAATTATATGCCATGCCTCCACCTGCTCCAGGAGCTCTGGTAATTAGCTTTCCTACTTGAGGCCTAGAATGGGGAGTTCTTCCCACTCCCCTCTAGAGCTGTGACTAGTTTCCCACCATGGGGAGCTCTCCTTGGTTCTGACTCAAAGATTTTCCCCTATACTTGGATCCACTCTGCAGGTCAGCACTCAGTGGCTAAGCACCTGACACTTGTTGTGGGTTCCTAGAGAGGGCAATGCAGGGACCTTTGCCTCTAAAACTGTAGATTCTGATAATATCATTTCAAAAAGGCCTCCTCCCACTGCAATGTAACTACATGCTTGGAAGAGGAGAT
Organism: Pedetes capensis; assembly: GCA_007922755.1. Lineage (NCBI taxonomy): Eukaryota > Metazoa > Chordata > Mammalia > Rodentia > Pedetidae > Pedetes > Pedetes capensis. Next base: position 3,725 of record VMDO01013228.1, on the reverse strand, counting down.
AATTCTCCCAGCACCTATATGCTGTAAGAACTCCAGAACCCCTGCCTGATTAACTGCAAATTTACTCAGTATGGAACACAGTGTTAATTGTGTTTTCTGAGTCTCTACCATTTCTTTCTTTGGTCTCCTCCTCCTCCCTCCGCCATACTGCTTCTACCCAGTTAGCATCCCATGATTTGCTTTCTCTGTCCCCGTTCTGCTTTCTAAATTTGCTATATTTTTTAAAGATTCTGTCTGTTTACAACTGAAACTACAGAGTGTTTTGTCTGAGGTTCTCACTCACTCTCTAATTGACTTCACTTCTGACTCTGGGCAGCTGCATGTACTCTAGACTCTGAGCTGGGTACGATGCCCACTGGAGCAGCCATTCTCTCACTGTGTTCACTTTCCAAAGTTCTCTATTTTTAAAAAAACTATGGCTCTATCTGGGCTGTGGATTAGCTCAGTTGGTAGAGTGCAGCTCCACACTTCACAAGGATCCTGGTTCGATCCCCAGCACCACAAATACGAGAGAAGGACCTAGCAAGTCACTCCTGAAACAACCCCTAAACAATCAGCCACTGAAATCCCTAGGAACAGCAGAGAAGCACTGACACAGTGCCTGCAGCACCCAAGGGGAGCTGAGGGTTAGCTCAGTTGGTAGAGTGCTGCTGTGTACTCTCTGAGAACCTAGGTTCAATCCCCAGCACTGCAAAAAAGGGAGAAGTACATGGCAATCCACTCCTAAAGCAATCCTGAAACAACTGTGAGTCAGACACGACTTGACGGCACCTAACAACATCAGTGGCTCTGTTTGCTACTGAAACTTCAGTGCTTTCCCACCATCCATCACACACCATGGGTGGGAGCTGCTCCCTAGCTGTTCCCAGTTATTCACTGGACATTTTAAGAATTAGCATGTGGGAGTAGTCGCTATGTTAATTATTTTTTAACTTTCAGTTATTCCTAAAGAGCATGGTGGTTTATCTTCTAGAAAACATTAACTCATTTTACTACAATAAAGGTATAGGCTTATGTACCTATATGTGTGTATTTAAATGTATTTTTCAAATCAGCAAGTCAATAAAATTCAGGCAGTGAAACGATTGAGATTTCAAGTAGAGTTTGTGTTTTTTAATAGTTGGTTTACTGTAAGATTCAAAATATAATTTCACTCAGTTTCACAAAAGCCCGGAAAATGTAGATATAATATTTTTAAATAAGGTGAATATTATTGTATTTTACAGATAATTCTTTCAAATTCTTACAGTTTTGGTGGCAGTTATAATGCTTGGTCATCTTTCTATAGATACCTCAGTGATTATAATTCATATAATAAAAGGAAATATGCTTTTAATCATTTTACATTTAAAAACCAAAACATGCCTCAACTTTATTATCATCAGAGTTTTGGAACAGGTGCTTCTTTCCATACTTAGAGAGAGAGAGAGAGATGCTTTAATTTTCTCTTTAGAGAAACTATTAATGGATATTATCCTCTCCATAGCGAATATGGAAATAAACACAACATGGAGTTTAGGCATTTTCCCTTTTTTGCGGTACTGAGAAACTGAACCCAGGGCCTAGCACATACTTTGCATGTGCTTTATCACTGAGGTGCACCCAAAACTCCCTTTTTTATCTTGAGAAAGGGTCTGGCTGAATCAAACAGGCTGCCTTTGGCCTCAAACTTACTATTCCTCCAGCCTCAGTCAAAAAGTCTCTGCAATTACAGGCTGTGCCACTGCATCCAGCTCCATTCATTTTTCATACATAAAGGTCCTTTGAAGCATTTTTTTCATGGCCATCAGAACATCTTTATTCCTAAAACTGTAGATGATGGGGTTGAGTGCGGGTGTGAGGATGGTGTAGAATATGGCCAGGAACTTATCCTGGCCTGGAGTATGGTATGACTTAGGTCTCATATATGTGAAAATAAATGGTCCATAGTACATTATGACCACAACCATGTGGAAAGAGCAGGTGGAAAGTGACTTTTTTCGTGCCACTGATGATTTCATTTGGAGGACACTGAAGAGAATTTGGATATAAGATACAGAGATCAGAGAGACAGGGTAAGTAGGAAAATAATGCCACTTACATAAACTCCTTGCTCGTAGCGTGATGTGTCTACACAAGACAACTTCAGCAAGGCAGGGATTTCACAGAAATAGTGATCAATAACCCTGGAGTCACAGAAGGGAAGGTGGATTGAATAAGCTGTGTGAACTATGGAGTTGAGGATCCCAACAACCCAGGACCCTGCAGCCATGAGGCCACTGGTGATCTCCTGCATGAGCACTGGGTAGCGCAGTGGGTGGCAGATGGCCACATAGCGATCATAGGACATGGCAGCCAGGAGAAGACACTCACCACCCAGCAGGGTGAGGGACAGAAATATCTGGAATCCACAGCCTGTGAAGGAAATAGTTCTGTTTCCTGACAGAAAGCCAGTGATCATTTTGGGAACAATGTTGGAGATTTGCAGGATATCCATAAATGAGAGATGGCTAAGCAGGAAATACATTGGGGTATGGAGTCGTGGATCCCTGTGGATACGGAAGATTATGAGTGTGTTTTCTGCTACAGTCATAATAAAAATGACAAATATAAATAAGAAGAAGACCAGACTTGTCTGGGAAGAAGAGAAGAGCCCCAAAAGAATGAAGTCACTGTGGAAAGTGTGATTCTCATGTCCCATCATGAATTCTCCTATTTTACCTAAAAAGAATTAAGTAATCAATTAGAAAAAAGAAGCAATTAAAATGTCACTATCATTTAGATAGATAGATAGATAGATAGATCAACATAATAAAATGGAAATTAATTAACATTTTGCAATTGACACCAAAGGCCTCTCTGCCAGTTTTCAGAGTGGCCATCCTTTATAATGTGGACATATATTTGTTCAAACACTCTGATGATCTTTATATTATTGACTAGACCTTTTTCTCTATGTTGAATCACAACATTTTAATCAATTCCATACACATTGCTGAAGTCCGTTCTTTTTCCAAATGTTCCCTTCTGAACGAAGCCTATCTCTAGAGGCACATGCTTGTTAAATCAATTACCCCTCATGAATTCTAACTTTACTGGTCATCCATACTCTGATAATGTTTTGCTTTTTCACACATAACTCTTCTAGCATATTAAATACCAAATGTGTGATTTATATTTACTGTTTATAGTTGTCTTTCCACAAGAATCTAAACTTGATGTTTGGGGTGTGTTTTGCTTACTGCTAGAGGTCAAATGTCTCCAACAGTGCCAGGTGCATAGCAGTTGCCCAGTAATATTTGTTCTTCATGTGAGTGAAATGAACAGGCCAAGGAACTTGATTTTTTAATGTATTTTCATTTAAATAAAACTTATAGAAAAGGAAATGTATTTTTCCAAGACTTTCTAGTACAAATAAATAGAATTATAATTTTATATGTAGTAATATAGTGTTTTTTTTAGTTTTCTTTATTGTGACAGTCTTTTTTTTATTAGAAATTTTTGATGTACATCATAATGCGATTCATTTGACATGCTTTTCATTGTGACAATTTCATCTATGCAATTTGATAAGCATTATTCATATAGGTTACCCCTTACCCTCCTCTATGTTTCCCCCCTCCCCCCTTCCCATCTAAGTTTCCCATCCAAGTCTTCTCTATCTTTTACTATATAGTATTTTTCTATATGTCCTTGGGTTCCAGTTCTGTTTAAGATAGAAACTTTTCCTGTAGTGGTCTTTGTTT
>VMDO01013227.1:0-59067 GCA_007922755.1 Pedetes capensis | reverse complement strand
GAACTCAGGTGGGATATACTCAAGATCATACCGTGGCTCTCGTATACTTGTTCTAATTTTCTTCAGCTTCAGTTTGAACTTGCATATGAGTAGTTGGTGGTCTGATCCACAGTCAGCACCTGGTCTTGTTTTGACATTTTGTACAGAGCTTTTCCATCGTCTCTTTGCACATATGTAGTCAATTTGATTTCTGTATGTTACATCTGGTGAAGTCCATGTGTATAGTCTCCGTTTATGATGTTGAAAAAATGTATTTGCAATGAAAAGGTCATTGTTCCGACAAAATTCTATCATGTGATGTCCAGCTTCATTTCTGTCACCAAGACCATATTTTCCAACTACTGGGCCTTCTTCTTTGTTTCCCACCTTTGCATTCCAGTCACCAGTGATTATCAGTATGTCTTGATTGCATGTTTGATCTATTTCAGATTGCAGAAGCTGATAGAAGTCTTCCCTTTCTTCATTTATGGCCTTGGTGGTGGGTGCATAAATTTGAATAATAGTCATATTAACTGGCCTGCCTGAAGACTAGTGAAATAGAATATAGGACCCAGAGATACATCAGCGCATCTATAACCACCTGATTTTCAAAAAGGAGCAAAACAGGTGACTTGGAGCAAGGATGCTTTTCAATAAATGGTGCTGGGAAACTTGGGTAGCCACTTGCAGAAAATGAAAACAGATCTGTACCTCTCAATATGCATGACAGTTAACTCAAAATGGTTAAAAGACATCAATATAAAGCCAGAAATGTTAAAATTACTAGGAGAAAAGATAGGCAATATGTTCCACCATATAGGCATAGGAAAGCATTTCCTTAATAAGACTTCAATTGCTCAAGAAATTGCAATAAGAATAGATAAATGGGATTACATGAAATTAAAATGGTTCTGTACACCAAAGGAAATAATCAACAGAGTCAAGGAACTCCGCACTGAATGGGAAAAAATCTTCACATCCTATACATTGGGCAGAGGACTAATTTCCAGAATTTATAAAAAACTCAAGAAAGCAATCCCCAAGAAAATAAATAATCCAATACATAAGTGGGCAAAGGAACTGAATAGTTCTCAAATGAAGAAGCTAGTAAGGCCATGAAATATATGAAAAAATGCTCAATATCCCTAGCCATTAGGGAAATGCAAATCAAAACAATTCTCAGATTCTACCTTACTTCAGTAAGAATGGCCAAGATCAATAAAACAAATAACCACAAATGCTGGCGTGGTTGTGGAGAAAAGGAAACCCTCTTACACTGCTGGTGAAGTTGTAAATCGGTTCAACCTCATAGGGTTTTCAATGGGTGATTGTTTTGGGCTTGCTTCTGGAGTGGATTGCTACATCTATCTCCTATTTTTGCAGTGCTAGGGTCAAACCCAAGGCCACAGAATATGGAGAGTGGCACTCTACCAACTGAGCCAAACCCCAGACCACAGTCTCCTATAGTGAATAATAATCACTCATGTACTCTGGACATACCTGATCTAGACTTTTCAAGGATGCTCCAGGTTAGCTTCCTGTATTTTTAAGCCAATCTCCAATAGAGATATAAAGGCTTTTCTGGGTCTTTACAATATGGCTGTGGTGATGATATACTTACAATATTATCCAAAATATTACAGAGTCAAAAAGTATAATGCTATATAAGTATGAGTGATACCTCCTCCTACTTTCAATTTTCTGGATTGTTTATTGTGGACAAGATAAGTGAGAACATATATACCAACATGGAAACATTATATGGAGAAGACATATTGGACAGAAATTTTGTTCATCTCACTGAGAAACCTGATTCACACATAAAAATCTAAACAAGAAACTTGCAATGGGGTCTATAATGATTACACATTTTAAATGCAAACAACGATAAGCGATAAAATACAAAGTTTTTAATGAATTATAGTTACACTTGAGTAATTGGAGTTCCTCAAATGCCTCTTTGTGTGTGTGTGTGTGTGTGTGTGTGTGTGTGTGTGTGTGCGTGCATGTGTGTTTGTGGTTTGTGTTGAGGGGATCAAAATAAAATTATAAGATATTTGGAAAAATAAATCACAAAGAACAATTCATTATAATTAAATTGAACCAAGAAAACACAGTGTCTGCAACAATGGGCTTAAACATAAATAAGATTGTTTGCCTGGCACAGAATCAGCAAGCGTTTCGATCTGCTGTACATAGGGTCGCTATGAGTCGGACTCGACTCGATGGCACCTAACAACAACAACAAACACATAATTACTTTGCTTTAAAAATAAATAAAAGGAATAAATTACTGTCAACACCATTACCCAAACCACCACCACACCATCACCAAAACACCCAGGAAGAGATCTGGTGCAATATCTTTGGTTATAGCAGTGGTCATTATGTCATCTTGTTGTTATTGTTGTTGTTGTTGTTAGGTGCCTTCGAGTCGGTATCCGACTCATAGCAACCCTCATAGGGTTTTCAATGGCAGACTGTTTCAGGATTGCCTTGGGAGTGGATTGCCAGGTCCTTCTCCCATTTTTGCAGTGCTGGGAATTGAACTTGGGACCTCAGAGACTGCAGCACAGCGCTCTACCAACTGAGCTAAATCCCAGACCGTTGTTGTTATTAGGTGTCATCAAATCAAGTCCAACTCATAGTGACCCTATATACAACAGAACAAAACACTACACATCACTGTGATATGTCTGGCACTATGTCAGTTCTTCTCTGCTATCCACAGCATTCTTGATTGTTTCAGGAGAGGGCTGCCAAGTCGTTCTCCCATTTTTGTTATGCTGGGAATAGAATGCAGGGCCTCATAGAACAATGAGAAAGCACTGTGCCAACCGAGTTAAACCCTACTCCCTAGTATATAATACTGGATCAGATTTCAAATTTTCAAATTAGAAACTTATATTTGAATTCTAACTCCTATGTGACCATAGGAGTTCCCCTAGTCTCTATGAATCTTAGGTTATTCATCTATAAAATGAAGATATTGTAACATATACCTTTTAATTTTTTCATGGAGAGTAATGAAGAATAGTAATACATACAATGTGTTATTGAATTATGGTGCTGGAGATGATTATTGAATATAACACGGACTGCCAAAAGAACCAACAGATCTATGCTGGAAGTACAACCAGAGTGTTCCTTGGAAACAAGGATGGGTAGATTGCATCTTACATATTTTGGACATGTAGTCAGGAGGGGCCAATCCCTGGAGAAAGACATCATGTATGAGAGAGTGTCAGGTCAATGAAAAAAGGAAAATATTCCACCAGATGGATTGACACAGTGTCTGCAACAATGGGCTTAAACATAAATAATATTGTGTGCCTGGCACAGAATCAGAGAATGTTTCCTTCTGTTGTACATAGGGTGGCTGAGTCAGACTCAACTTGATGGCACCTAACAGAAACCACCACAAGTTCTACCTTATGGTAGCTGCTATTATTATTAATTCATATTTCAAAATGCATACAAGTTTGGATAATGGAATATCAGTACAAAAATCTCTCTAGATTAGTGCATTTTAAAAGAAGTACTGTGGATTGAATCCAAGCCTTCTGTCAGTTGCTAGGCAAGTGCTCCACCACTGACCTGCAACTCTGCCCTCTCTTTTATATTTTGTGTTTTGAGTCAGAGTCTTATGCAGGCTACCTCTGGCTTTGAATTCTCAATCCTCCTGCCTCCGCCTCCCACATCCCTGGGATTATAGACACACACCACTGTGGCTTAAAGTTGTACTCTTGCCAGCATATTTCAGTTAAAGATGATCAAATGTTTCCTATTCTGTTGATCACAAATACAAATTATACCATGACAGATATCTCTGAAATACTTAAATGATTTGGGGAGATACTTTTTGTTGGATGCTTTCCTGCCTGATTTAACACTTCATGCATCAATTCTATTGTGATACTATATGGGGGTGGTACAGGCATCAAACATCATTTCTTCTGATTCTATCTTCTCTCTTTCAGCCTTTCAAATTTGAAAAAATAAATGTTTATTTTTTTAAAAGTATGTCTTCATATAAGTGTAGATAAGCACAATAAATGTTTGCAAGAAAATGTTAGGGAAGATTTGGCATAAATTCAAAGGAATTAAAGAGAAACAAGTATTTGCAGTTCTTTACAGCAGTGTGTTTTTTTTATAAGCTGTATTACTGACACACTGTACATGGCCTTTAAGTCAAAACCATCACTCACGTTTTTCCGATATTAAATTAGCAGTTGTTTAAAACCACAGTAAATATCAAATACTTAATTTTAGATTTTTCCTACTTTTTGGTAATAATTTTATCTATATATAATTCTAAATATGCCACATAATATTTCAGTTGTTATAGCAGAATCATTTATTTCTCACAGCTGTTCATTCTGCCTAGGAATTTATAACCATTTCATATTCAACATTCACATTATCAAAAGAGAAGTTGATGAATAACATATTATACTAGTTTTAAAAAATTAAAATATTTTTTCAAGTAACATAATAAGTTAACAAAAGAGTAGAAGTAAATGTATTCCTTGCCAGTGAATTGAACTTACCAAATCACATGACTTCTTCACCCATGATCTTTCAGTTCACATGCCAAATGTTATATAAATGTGTGTAGGTAATCACTAAATGTTACTTGATTCTTAGTATTAGTAGAGTTTATTTAATGCTTATATTTTTATCAATATTTCTTCATTGTAACCTAAATCTTGGCTCCTTTACTGAATAAAGAGGATGTCTATGTTCTGATATGATAATTACTAAAATTTATTAACTACTTATATCAGGTACTATGTAAGTACTTTAGTATATTTTAAGGTTAATGCTTACTTTAAAGTCATGCATCATATAAGGATTACATGCCTTTATCTTCATTCTACTGATGAGTAGGTTGATCCTCACAGAGCCTAACATATCCAAGATCATAACTGCAGAGCTAAGGTCAGACCTTGGCCATTCTAATGCCAATGCCCATGTGTTTCATCCTAATCAATTAACAGCTGAACACAACTGAACTTTATGATATTGATTTTACAATTTTTAAGGGCAAGTACTTCATTATTAAATACATTTCTAAACCAGTAAATACATGAGGTTCTTTGTTCCTGGGACATTATAAAATATCAAAAGATACACTAATATCTATGTTTGTACATAACTCTATGGTTTTCACATCCACAGTATCATTATCAACCCTGCAAATTCATCATATTTATTGGTATTACTCTATTACTATAAACTGTGCAATTGATGGTACAGATGTGTTCACAGAACAGAACACTTTTGAAGATAATGAACTGAAAGTTTCTGCTATCAGTGTAGTTAATGGAAAAATCCTATGAAGGCACAACAAAATGACATTTTTGAAGAGTTGTGCCATAAAATAGTTTCAAACCTTCATAGCCTAAATCTCATTTATTAGGCTTAAACTCTGTATACTCATGTAAAATGAGCTAAGAAGATCACATTACATGTCCTCTTGGTATATGTGTCTTTGTTTTCATTTCTCCACATCTAAAATTTTAGTCTGTGGAAATCTAACTTCCCAGGAGAATAAAAACACATCTAAATGACAACTGTTTGAGGTAGTTTTTGTAGATCACTCAAATCAAACGAGAGAGGAGTTAGGAAGTGTAATGCATCTAGATGATGTTGAATTTCCTGTATCTTCACAACAGAGTCTTAACTGATTCAAGATCAAACTAATATACAACTGAGTTAAATATTCATAAAATAAAAGAAAATGTGCAATGTTCAGAAGACAGTGTTCATGGACTTTTACTTCATATGTTCTACAGGCATTTATCAAGTATTAAAAACACGAGCAAGACGGATGTGTTGGTACATGCCTGTAATCACAACAACCTGGGAAGCAAGAGTATCACAGGTTTCAGGCCAGAGGCAGCCTGCATAACTTAGCAAGGCCCAGTCTCAAGGTAAATAAAAAAAGGGGCTGGTTGTGCAGCTTAGTGGTAAAGTGCATGCGAAAAGAGGCCATGAGTTCATCCACTAGTACTGCAAAAAATAATGAATGAAAAATAAATAAATAAATAAATAAAAGCACTGAGAAAATGGGTCAAGATAGCACATTGATAACATCCTCCAAGAGACCAAATGAAACAGGAGCTAAAAATAGTAAAATAGAGACTTTATATGGAACAGTGAAAAACTAGCAAAAAGGAAAAGAAAAAATGCAGAGTGAGATTGGGGAGATAGTCTCAACTATAGATAAAAAGAAGAAAAAAAAAAAAACAATGTGGGAAGATAGGATGAGACTGCCCTCAGAAACATGGTGCTGAGAGAGTCCCAGCAGGAAAAAAAACCTGCCACCCTATAGATAAGTAAGAGCTCTCTGCACTGTAGCTCAGACTGGTGGCAAACAAGAATTAATCATTGAATGGTGGGGCCTGGGAACATGACGCCACAGTGACTTGGAGAGTGCAGTCTGAGAGAGGAAGGGATTCATTTTTACTTACTCCTCCTGGGAATAGCCTCAGACACTTAAGGAACAACAAGCATCCAGGTTCATCTGGGAGCCAGATTCGTTCTCAATTATACAAACATTAAGTCAGCCAACTGCCCCGAGGAACTGGTTACTGCTCCGTAGCCTCCAGCTATATGGGCATTCCAGGTAGGCCAATCTCATATCTGGCTTTGTGCATGAGGGCCCAAGCCAGCGAATCTGGTGCATTATCTGTTGCTCTGGTGAGGAGAAAAGTCTGAATGTACAGCCATGCACAGGAACAGATCTTGGGGACAGAGAGGTTTAGCAGGCTTAAGGTGAAGCAGCAACTGGAGTCACTCTAAAGCCAGACTAACTTCCACATAAAGAAACACCTGGGTGGACTGGTGACTTACTTAGAGGAACAGTTCACAGACAGGCACCCCTAGATGCGTGGACCTCCCAAGTGGCCCACCAACAGCATGGACACTATTCAGCAAACTAAAATCACAGACCAAACCATTTTGGCTACAACCCCGCCATTGAGAAACGATTAGGTACACAGTTGAGCAGCAGTTCAGCATCCAGCAGCACAGCTCCCAAGGTCCAAGTGCCTCAGCACACAGGGGATTGTGATGGTCCATGAGGCACAAGGCTCAGAGCAAGATCACCCCATGGCATGTGGATAAATCAAGAGGGCACATGTCCACTCTGGGAACTGATCGGGAACTGTGGCAGGGAGCCAAGACTGTGTCTGAAGTTTGCTAACATCTGGAGGGTGGGCAGGACTCAAAAGGAATTGCATGACTGACACCTAGACTGAACCAATCAGTTCGGATTCCTTTGTTTCAGTTTTCTTTTTTTTTTCTTTCCTTTTTTTTTTGTTTTTGTTTTTTTTGTTTTTTGTTTTTTGTATGTTTGTGTGTTTTGGGTTCCTGAGTTTTTGGTTTTTATTTTAGTTTTTGTGCTGTTTGTCACCCCCCCCTTGCTTTCTTTCCATCATTTTTTGTTTTCTTCTCCTTCTTTAGATTTTGTAATCATTCTTCATCCTTCCCACTAGTCAAAATTTTAGTCATTATTCTTTCTGGGTTACCCTGTTAATCAATAATACTGTTGTTGCTGTTAGGTGCCATCAAGACGGTATCCGGCTCATAGTGACCCTACATACAACAGGCAAAACACAATCGTCAGTGCTTCTCTGCTGTTTATAGGGTTTTCAATGGTGGATTGACTTTGGGAGTGGGTTGCCAGGTCCATCTCCCAAGCCTACAGCACCTGGTGTTCCCAGGGAGTCTCCCATCCAAGTACTAACCAGGCCCAACCCTGTTTAGCTTCCAAGATCTGACAGGATCGGATGCCACAGGAATACGGCTGCAGGCTAATCAATACTACCATCTATAATTCCCAAGGGCTGGGATTTAGTTCAGTTGGTAGTGTGCTGCTCTGTAGTCTCTGAGGTCCTGAGTTCAATTCCCAGCACCACAAAAAAACAAGAGAAGGATATGTTAATCCATTCCTGAGGCAATCCTGAAACAATCAGCCACTGAAAATCCTGAGGGTCATTATGAGTCAGACACAACTTGACAGCAACTAACAAAAACAACATAATTCCCAATAATAGGAGTTTCTCATCCTTGTATTTGCTTTGTTGTTGTTGTTAAGTGTCATCAAGTCAGGTCTGACTCATAGAGACCCTATTTACAATGGAACAAAACACTGTGCCAGGCACAGGATTTTATTTATGTTTAAGACCATTGTTGCAGACACTGTGTCAATCCATCTGGTGGAGGGTTTTCCTTATTTTTTTTGTTGAACTGCCACTCTCCTAAACAGAAAGTCTTTCTCCAGGGATTGGTCTTTCTTGACTATATGTCCAAAATATGTAAGACAAAGTCTAGCCATCCTTGCTTCCAAGGAGTTCTCTTGTTGCACTTCTAGGACAGATCTGTTGATTCTTTTGGCAGTCCATGGTGCATTCAATATTTGTCTCCAGCACCATACTTCAAAAGCATCAATTCTTCTCCTGTCTCCCTTGTTCAATATCCAGCTTTCACAACCATATGATGTGGCTGAAAATACCATGCCATTAGCCAGGCGCACCTTCGTCTTCAATGTGACATCTTTACTTTTCAATACTCTAATGAGATCTTTTGCCAAAGCTTTTCCCAAAGCAATGTGTCTTTTGATTTCATGACTGCTGCTTCCATGGGTGTTGATTATAGAGACATGTAAAGCAAAATCATGGACAACCTCAATGTTTTCTCCATTTATTGTGAAGTTGCATTCGGAAGGATTTTTGTTTTGTTGATGTTTAGTCACAACCCATACTGAAGACTATGTTCTTTGATCTTCATCAGTAAATGTTTTAAATTCTCTTCACTTTCAGCAAGGAGAGTTGTGTCAGCTGCATAATGTAGGTTGTTAATGAGTCATCCTCTAATCCTGATGCGACATTCTTCTTCATAAAGTTCATGTTCTCAGACTATTGAAGAGATGTTGTAAAAATATACATCCCTGATGCACATCTTTCTCAACTTTAAACCAGGAAGTATTTCCTTGTTCTATTTGAACAACTGCCTCCTGGTTCATGTACAGATTCCTAATGAGAACCATTAGGTGCTCTGGTATTCTCATGTTTTGAAGTGTTATCCATAATTTTTATGATCCACACAGTCAAATGCCTTAGCATTGTCAGTAAAACTACACATTCTCTGATATTCTCTCCTTTCAGCTAATATCCACCTGACATCAGCAATGATGTCTCTACTGAATTCTCCTTGATTTTCTGGTAATTCCCTACCTATTTACTGCTGCAGTTGCTTTTGAATGATCTTTAGTAAAATTTTGTTTGTGTGTGATATTAATGATATTGTCTGATAGTTTCCTCATTCAGTTGTGTTCCCTTTTTTGGGAATATGCACAAATATGGATCTCTTCCTGTCAGTTGGCCAGGTAACTGTTTACCATATTTGTTGGTATAAAAATGTTAACACCTCCAGTGCTACATCTGTTTGTTGAAACATCTCTATTGGCATTCCCTCAGTTCTTAGAGCCTAGTGTTTTGCCAATTCTTTCAAGGAAGATTCTACTTCATCCTTCAATACCATTGGTTCCTCTTCATATGCAACCTCTTAAAATGGTTGGTCATCTACCAATCCTTTTTTGTATAATGACTCTGTGTATTCCTTCCATCTTCTTTTGATGTTTCCTGCATCATTTAATATTTTTCCTGTAGAATATTTCACTGTTGCCACTCCAGTCTTGACTTTTTTCTTTAATTCCTTATGCTTGAGAAACACAGAGTATGTTCTTCCTTTTTGGGTTTCTGTCTCCAGCTCTTTGCGCATCTCATTGTAATATTTGTTTTTGTCTTCTCAAGCTGCCTTTTGAAATCTTTTGTTTAGTTCCTTAACTTCATCATATCTTCCTTTTTACTTTAGCTGCTCTATGTTCAAAGGCAAGTTTCAGAATCTCTTTTATCATGTAATTTGATCTTTTTCCTGTCTTTTTAATAACCTTTGCTTTATAAATGATATCTTTGATGTCATGCCACAACTCATCTGATCTTCTGTCATTTGTGTCTAATGCAATAAACCTATTCTTGAGATGGCCTCTGAACTTAGGTGGGATATATTCAAGATCATACCTTGGCTCTTGTACACTTGTTCTACTTTTATTCAGTTTCAGTTTGAAGTTGCATATGAGCAGTTGATGGTCTGATCCACAATCAGCACGTGGTCTTGTTCTGACATTTGATATGGAACTTTTCAATTATTTCTTTCCACAAATGTAATCAGTTTTGTTCCTGTATGTTACATCTGGTGAAGTCCACATGTACAGTCATTGTTTATGTTTGTGAAAAAAATGTATTTGCTATGAAAAGGTCATTGGTCTGACAAAATTCTATCATGTGATCCACACCATTGTTTCTGTGACCAAGACCATATATTCCAATTATTAAGCCTTCTTCTTTGTTTCCAACTTTTGCTTTCCAGTCACCAGTAATTATCAGTATGTCCTGATTGCATGTTTGATCTTTTCAGATTTCAGAAACAGGTAAAAATGTTCTTTATCATTTGTGGCCTTAGTGGTGGGTGAATAAATTTGATAATACTCATATTAACTGGCCTTCCTTGTAGGTGTATGGATAGTATTCTATCACTGATAACATTGTATTTCAGGACAGATCTTGAGATGTCTGTTTTGATGATGGATGCAACCCTGTTGCTCTTTAGTTTGTCATTCTGAGCATACCAATACAGTAATATATGAAATGATTCTTAGGGCAGACATTCTCAACACTTCCAAGAGAGCCCAGGTGTAATTGATCAAATGGTACCCATTTTGTGGATCTACTTATCTGTTTCTGATTCACTTGTGAATCTTCTATTACTCACATGTTATTTTAAGGTGCTGTGAAGATGAGTGTGATCCATAGACACGCTTTTTCCAACATAAGAAAACACTTTCCATCACTGTACCATGTCTGACACTATTGTCAGGGCTTCTCTCTTATTCTTAGGATTTTCAATGGTGGATTGTTTTGGAGTAGATTGCCATGGCCTTCTCCCTATCCTGCAGCACTTGATATTCCCAGGTGGTCTCCCATCCAAGGACTAATCAGGCTGACCCTGCTTAGCTACTGAGATCAAGTAGTATCAGATGCTATGGTGCTATGGCAGCAAGCATAAGAAAGCATCATTATGTGGATAATATCACTGTGACACATAACAACAGATAAAAGTTATGCTGACTCTATTTTAATATGGCGCTTTGGAAATTTGAAAGAATAAGTAAGTTCATTATCAACATCATCTATTTGTTCAGTACTATTTTGTATTCATTGAGAGATTAGTAAAAGCCAAATAATAAAAATAGCTTGCAACATTCTTATTTTCATGTATCATATGGTATTGCTTTTACATAGCAAATGACTTTCTCTAGGGAAAACGCTATTGCTATTTTTTAAACAGCATAATCATATTAAACATATTAAAGCTGCCATCTGGAGAATTTGAAATTTGTCAACTAGGTAAAAATGTAGATTTTTTTTTGAAAGGCTGATAAAGAGTCCAAAAATATGCCTCATGTAACACTATCATAAAGGCAATAGATAGGCAGCTTTAGCTTTCAGTTTATGTCTCAGTAAATACTTGTGTGCTTTTACATAAATTTTAACTTCACAAATTCAAACAAGGTAAAATGCAACTCTGAAACTCTTTCCCATCTCCCATTAGTTCCCTCCCCTTATTTGAGGTAGTGAATTAGCAATGCCATTATCATCACAGGATGTTCCCTCTTAAGCAGACACATATATTTAACAGGATTGGAGGCGGAAGCATGTACACTATCCTTGGGAACAGAAGAGGATGTCACAGCATCATGCACACTGTTATCTTCTCCAACTCCTTTCCTCCTATGTGCTCTTCTACTCCTCACACCAAGACACCAGCAGAGGTTTTCAGATAGTCTTTGACTTGAACAAGCAGGTAGATGGAAGATATCAATCAAACCTCTCAAACTCTAGGAAACATCTCTTTCACAAAAAAATTAATTTCATAACAATGGGAGATGGAATGACAGCCTCACTTACTCTGGCAGCTAAAGGCCAATCAAGAGTAGAAATCAAAGTAGAAATGTTATCAAGATCACTACCATATACTGGCAGCTACTAATTTTAACTAGGAATACAAGAGGATCCCATTTCAGGTAGCTGCAGAACATTTTAGATTTCTCATGAGATATGCTATTTCTGACATGGTAAATACTATGTCTTCTGTGTCCTTTAAAGTACCCACATTATTGAGCTCAACAGAGATATGGAGATGCTCTTCTGAAAAGAGATAGTCATAATATGTGTTTTCCTATTGACAGAAAGTGTCAGTGGTTGTCCATAGTTGAATGTAATAAGATGTGATATTCTCTATAGGCTTTAGGAGTTCTAATATAGACCCTATTAGTGCAGCATACATAACTGGTATAGGTTTAAATCATATGCATATGTAATGCTTGTTGTCATCTATATGAATAAGGACATATGTGCTTCGTTACATTTCAAGTATGATTTAATTCCATGAACTCAAAATGACATTTCTTTTTAATGGGTTCATTGACAAGTTGCTAAAACAGCATGAAATACTAGCTTAAAAAACTGTTAAGCAATAGGGCTTTCCCTATTTTATGTGTTCCTCACCGTAATAGTACACTGCTGCAATACTTTCAGTCTCTTACCAACAGCATACTGTTTCATCCCACAGGCAATGGGAGAAAAGTGAAACAATACTTCTGAAGTTATTGATCACTAGTGATAAATGCCAGTGCAAGAAAAATTCAAGATACTATATTTCCTGCATGGTCCAATTATGAGCTGACCAAAGCATGGAACTACTTTACAAATATGAATATTTTACTGATGTCTGGAGTCATAATCATGTAAAGTCCTATAAAACTTTCACATAAATAATAGACTTCCCAGACTACTCCCACATACTTTGTTCTGATCAATTGAATTTCATGATCTGCTAGGGGCAGCTGTGCCTGTGTGTGTCCACAGTTTGTTGTAAATACAAACTCAAGCCTCCTCATATCACTTGCATTTGTTCTTAACATTACATGATTTAATTATTACATACATAATGGATTTATGAGTGAATTCACATTGATCTAAGAAACAGAAACTAAGTTGAAACCTATTGGGGCACTACTGGTTTAGCTCAGTTGGTAAAGTGCTACTCTGTGCTCCCTAAGGCCCTGAGTTAAATCCCTAGCACCATACAATTGGGAGAAGGGCATGGTACCACACTCTCAAAGCAATTCTGAAATAATACGCCATTGAAAACCCAATGAATTAGGTCTGCATTAGGTTTGGAGCATGAAAAATTTAGATGTTCCTCAAATCCTTTGCATTCCAAGAGTGCCACTCTACTACTTCAAAGAATTAAACACTGGTTGCCTAGAGAGTCCTGATATAATGCTATATGCAATGGAAATAACTATTTTGTAAACTGCTAAACTTTCTGTAGTTTTGTTTTGCAATTTCCTTGTAAAACATTGTAGCTCTTTCCTATTGACATTCTATCGGAGTACAACTTAAACAGTATTGTGATATATCACCTACAGGGCAGACAAAATTAAATTGAATAATGGATTATAGGTAAACCCAGCCTAAAGTGCTCCTCCTTCTAAACCTTACATTTGCTTAAATTTCACCAAAAGGGTATTTTTGGTACTGACTTCCTAACTGCCTGTCACTTCCTCCCTGACATGGGATTTGATTATACCAACCAGGACCAATATTATTCTGGGAATGAGGGACAATTAAGACCAATGCATAGGATGATTAATCGGTGATGACTTAAGAGAAAATTTTACAAAGACAAAGGGGGAAAGTGTCAGAATCAAAATAAAGTTGCTTGTGCCAGCCCTTCCAAAAGTAACTAAAGCCAAGGGGTTATAAAGGGTTATCTAACACTAACTAATTGGACATCTTCTAACTTTGGCTCCTACTTTTATTCTTCTCATGGAACTTCTTTTAGGCATAGGCATATTCCAGATATCTTCACACCAATCCAGCAATAGATGGCATAGCACCCTAAATTGCTCATAATTGAGGAATGGAAAAGAGTAGTTGTAATGGTGTAATTGTTGTTGTTGTTGTTAGGTGCTGTCGAGTCAGTATCCAACTCATAGCGACCCTCACAGGGTTTTCAATAGCTGACTGTTTTGGGATTGCCTTGGGAGTGGATTGCCAGGTCCTTCTCCCATTTTTTTTGTGGTGCTGGGAATTGAACTCGGGTCCTCAGAGACTGTAGTGTGGCACTCTACCAACTGAGCTAAATCCCAGCACAATGGTGTAATAGAAAACTTAAAAAAAATTAAAAAATAAAATATAAATAAAATTTTTCCTGGAAACTACATGCTGGGAAGGAGAATGAGCTGAATACCTGGAACCAGGAGAGAAATTCTCCAGGGGAGGCATTGTGTTCCAGGAAAGATTGACTTCATGGTTCTGACTAATTTCATAGTTCCAATGACTTATCTTACAGCTAAATCTAAATATTCATTTTTTTGGCTTTTATCTCATATTTTCTATAAATTATAACAGTGTAACAAGGCAAAGTACAGAAAACATGAAAACATTTCTCTTTAGTGGTGGCCAAAACTGTAAATAAACCCACTCCTTTTTACCAAAAGAAAAAAAGAGAAAGAAAAAGGAAAGAAAGAAAGAAAGAAAGAAAGAAAGAAAGAAAGAGAAAGAAAGAAAAAAAGGAAAGAAAGAAAGAAACAAAACCCTATGAGTAGCAGAGAAGCATTGACTTAGTATCAGCATGGCACAGCATCCGGGAGAGCTTTTGAGTTACATGGGGTCCCTATTAGTCAGACCAGACTCAACAGCACCTAATAACAACATAAATTCATAAAGTGAATCTCTTAAGTATAGTTGGAAAAACAATGATAATAATTGAAAAGCATTCCCTTCCTAAATGATTTTATAAGTATTTCATTACATCCTTGTTTCACAGTAAAGAAATCAACATTGAAAAACACATAGACAATAAATTAAGGATTTTTTCATGCAAAAAGAAAATGTAAAACTCCAATCACTGATCCCACACACAAAGAGGAGTCCTTTATCCTAAATGAGAAGTCGTGCATCAGATATATATGCATCACTTTTGCAATTCCCTACCTTAAAAGAATTTTGTAGTAACTGATCAAACATTAATTTCAATGTCCAAAGACAGAGTTTATCATATAAATAATATAGTATACAATACATTTCTTACAATTCTCTGTATACATTAAGTTATAAATACACTGTTACATCATTATCTAGAACATACAAATGATTCAATGGATCCTAATTCATGACATGAAGAAAATCTTCTTACCAACATCTCATGCTTTGGAGCAAACAGTAAGCAGGAGAGTGGTAGCAGTTAAATCGAGGGTCTTGCATATGCTAAGCAAGTACTCTACCATTAAGCTCCATCCCCAGTCCCTTTTTAACTAATTTATTTTAATTTTGAGGTAGAGGTTTTTGAGTTGTGCAGGTTACCTCTGGCCTCAAACTAGCTATATTCCTGTCTCAGCCTCCTCAATTGCCGAGATTAGACATGTGTACTAGGGCACCTAGCTTCTTAGTTTCATTAACAAAAATGTTATAAACTTTTTCAAAGCTATCAGTTTGTTAATCCATGGATAAATAATTAAGATCTTCTACATGGATTTGTTCTATGCTTGACAATTTCAGCAGGAATAATTATCACTTTGTTAGAGTTGTATTGTTCTTGAGAGTCCTGAACAACTATTCTGACCTTTTCAAAATATTATAATGAAGACTAGTTTATTGGCAAAGGTTTCTGGGATTTAACATTTTCCTTTGCTAGAATTGGAAGTTTCAAAGAATGCTGAAATACCCTTGCTATCTTTCTGTAATTCTCTTATGATTAGGTTGGCATTTCTTAATTCTTCAAGTATACTAATCACAGAAAAGAAAGATAAGGCCTAAAAAATGTAAATATGTAGCCCTTTCTCTTGAAGTTAAAGATAGGATCATTAAATCCAAGACTTGTTTGTGTGTTGATATAGCTGCACATGTATATTAGATCCCTAACCATATCTATTTCTAAATCCATTTAGATCTTATGACTGAAGCCTATACTCTTTCCTATGTCATATCATATCACTATGCTGAATAGTGTTAAATTCTCTTAGGACTATATAGAAATCTTTGATGCTCCAAAGGTGTCTTTTCCTCTGTTTTAAACCAGTTATACATTGTACAGAGAAACTGGCCAAATGGTAAAATGTTGTTGGCAAAAGTTTCAATTAAATTTGTCACATGCTTTAAGCACATGAAAACAGTTTAAAACTATGAATCTAATTAGAAAGAGTTAGGAGAAAATATCAGTTAGTAAAATATATGTGTATATGTATCCAAACATATACACATACATGTACATATATAAACACGTAACATATACAAATACATATATATTACCCAAACGCACACAGAGAAATAGTTAAATAAATGTGAACAGCCAACAATGTTCCCACCATACAGAGCCTGATCTAACAGATAATACTCAAAAATGATAGACAAAATTTATAGGGAATTTTTTGTCAATAAAAATCTTCAAAGTGCTTCTTTATACAAATATTATTTTGGGCATTATGTGTCTCAGGTTATGACTTAGATTAAAAATATGGTACACTGAATTATTGAAAACACATCTTGCTTCACATGTGAACAATCAAGTAGACAAAAGTTGAACCCAGTCTCAAAAAATAACTACCTTCCCTGCCACTTTTGTCCTTTTAATCTCAATGGTTTTGTTGTTGGTTTTGTTTTTGTTGTTTGTTTGATTGCCTATTTTCCAGTTCTTTCTAATTAGGTTAATTTGCTTCACTGACAATCACATTTTACATTTCCATTTGAAGAAAATGATGTCAGTCCCAGATACAGTTCTTTTGCCCCAGGTCAGCTCAGCCATGTTCACTATTTGTCACATAGATTTGCTGGTATGATATTATCAAGGTGTTATATTCTCTTGCTACTTTTCAATCCCCATTTTATGGAAGGGGTGATGCTGATTACTTTGCTGGCCCAGAGAACACTAGACTCTCCTTTGCAATTACAGTTCTGCAGATGCATAGAGATCAGAGCAACACCATGGTGGGAATTAGAATGCAGCATGGTCAGTAAACCACAATCTACTAATTACTTGGACTAATGGTTTTTCTGTAAGAAAATAATCAAGATTCTTTTTGATAAAAGGCAAAAAAATTGCCTCAGATCTCCTCTGTTATTTTAGGACAAAATAATTTGGTAATTTTAGGCTGATTCACTGTAACCATTCTAAAAGTTCTAAGTTTTAATTATATTTTTCAACTGAATATATTTTAGAGTAATAATATATGTTAGATGTCCTGCATTGAACTCATAAAAGCCAACTTGGCATAAGATAATACTGGAAATAAAGTATAAGAAAATAAGATACTTATACACTATTACTACTATTATTATAATTTTGAAATGTTAAAATATTCCAAAGGTTGTTTATACTTTTGGAAATAATCAAGAATCAACACATTCATTTTGACTTCACAAATGTAAATTTAATTCATAGATATGATGAAGAGTTTAGGATAATAAAACATGTATCTTCATATTAATTTTATAATATTTGAATGAAATTATTTAAAAAGAGCTAAATAGTTCCCAATGGATTCAGGAAATGCATATCCACACATTTAGATATAAATCTATTTATATATCTACCTATCTGTATCTATGTATTTCTACATATATATGTGTGTGTAAATACATATATATATAGTTATATAGATAGATAGAAACACACACACACACACACACACACACACACACACACACACACACACAATACCTGCAGCTTATACTACCATGTATTTTGGAAATGGACCTGTCTGTATAAAGTAGTGATATTCATGCAATGATCTCTCAGCAAGTTGATCATACAATTTATAAGATACAAAATTTTTTACTGGAAATTTTTAATGTACAACTTAATGTGTTTTATTCTCACATGTATTTCATTTTGATATTTCCATATATGTGTTTCATTG
The DNA here is from genome assembly GCA_007922755.1 of Pedetes capensis. Classification (NCBI taxonomy): domain Eukaryota; kingdom Metazoa; phylum Chordata; class Mammalia; order Rodentia; family Pedetidae; genus Pedetes; species Pedetes capensis. The sequence goes on along the minus strand of VMDO01013227.1, from coordinate 41,036 downwards.
CACATTGCACACATAACTTATCCTTTACCCTCTTGTGCCACTTTTCCCCCATCTCCCACCCCCCACACGAATGGCTTCCTTTCTACTTGCATGTCTTTTTGTGGGAATATTTATCTATACCTGTGCATCCCGATTATGACTTAAGTCTAATTTTTTTCTGTAGTGATCTATAAATTTCGACATGATTTGTACCTAGATTTAATCATATTAAAAGTTGGAACAATGCTTTATTCACCACTTTATATGCTGGCACACAAAAATTCAAACATTATTATTTTGAATATTAGCTAACTCTAGAGAAAGTATAGATTTAAAATGCCAAGTGAAAAGTGAAAACTATACTTTGATGCTGACTTATTTAAGAATTTACCAGCAATCATAATAATATAAAAATTTTAAGACTAGCCAATCCTCGATTCAGCATCTTTTGTCATTGAGGATTGAAGCTCATTCTCAATTACTTGGTAATGTCCGTTTTCACATTCCACCACATAATTGAGATTTAGTGTTGTAGGAGGGTTTATATCTATTTTATAGAGCAATTTCATCAGAATTAAAAGGCTGGGTTGTAATAATGAACTATAGATTTTTTTCAATACTAGATTTATTTTTAATTAGAAAAGTAACTTACCATTGACCTTACAGATTGAACCAAGATTAGGAACTATGTAAGGGAAAAAGTTAATCATCTTTAATCAATATTCAGAGATTGATGCATATTTGTCAAGTATGGGTTATCATTGTACACAATGTCAATCAAGGTAATGTACTTAGAGCTTGAGTAGTTCTCCCATACGGGGCTCTGACAGAAGCACTTGCATATGTGTAAATACATATACAGGTGAGGCATCTGCTTTCTTGAAGTTGTGAGATTCGAGATTTGAAAGGATAGTTTTTTATTTTTATTTTTTACTTTTTATTTTTGGCAGTACTGGGTGTTGAACCAGGACCTTAAGCATTCTAAGTAAGCACTCTACCACTGAACTACACTCCCAGGCCCTTTTTCTTTTTTCAATTGGAAACAGAGTCTTGCTAAGTTCTGCAGGCTCCTTCTGGTCTCAAACTCTCAATGCTCCTGCCCCAGCCTCCCAAGTCATTGCAATTACAGGCATTCACCGAGGTGCCAGCCTGAAAAGATGGTTTCAACAAGTTGCTATTAAGGAAAGGATGAATGTGAAATTTTTATAGCTTTCTCAAATTTTGAATTGCTTATTTCACTCCCCCTTCTATATACATAATTTGAAATTCTGAAAATTAAACTTTTACTCTGTGAATGTGTGATGTCTTAAGACAATATGAGATGAGGAAGTCCAATACATTAAATTTATAACTTCAAGGTCAAGGAGAAAATCTAAGAGATAGTTAGGTCCTATCCCCAGACAATCTATTTCCCTCATCCTGTATACAGAAGATTGATTTTTACCTGTTATTTCTCAACATTTCTGAACATTTATCTGATAGATGATCCTAAACTGCCAATTTCTATACATTTCACACCTGAAATGATAACCTTCACCCGTTATGAATCATTTGAAAAGACATAGATGGTTCCTAAATTTGAATTTCACTTCTGATCAAGTGATATTTTGCATATCTGAGAACAACTATGAAAAAGAGCTACTATAATAAAAATAACACTTGTTAAGCTAGTGAATGCCCTCCCGATGATGGTGGAATTAACCTCTGAAACCCTGAGCTTCCTCATTTAAGTTGTTCAAGCTGGTATTTTGTTCACAGTGATGAAAAGGTAACTAATACACCTGTTGTATGCTCATTTAACATGCAAATGTATGAAATGTAGTATTTTGCCTTTACAGTTATTTAAACCCTAGAAGCCTTAGTATTTGTCCATAAAGTGGGATGAGAATTGCATAGGGTTTTGTGTTGTTTGAATGAAATATTAATTGTAATAAAAGAATCTGGCCTTTACTATGTAATAAGGTTATAATTTAATTAATTTAATATGTATAATATTCCTCTGTGTATGTTTAATTGTATATCATTGATAGATACGGAAACTAAAGCACCAAGTTGTTAAGTAACTTTCACAAGGGCATAGAGACTAGAGGTCAGAGCCAGACAGGCTGGATGCAGAGTTTATATTTCCAACCACAGTTCTATAGTTTTGATGTCCTGTTATAACTTGTCACTAATCTAACTGGTCTCTAGGTCATTGGTCTTTTCTTTTTCTAATCCTTCCTCCATATGCCACCAAAATGACCTTGTAAAACAAGGTCTAGCCCATCAGTGCTTTATAATTTTCAGTTTTTATTAAATCCATAAATTGAAATTTATTATCAGATTTGAAAATCCCCTTTAGTTGTTGCCTGACATTCTCATTCCACTCACCCAATATACTCAAAACCATAGCTTACATATTTAAGGAATGACCACACAGTTTCTTCTTTACCTCTACAAATTTTGCTATCTCTGGGCATGTCCTGAAATAAACTCCCTATTCTTCATTATCAGAAAAAAATATTAATTCTTCAACCTCTTTATCAATTTTTCTTTTAACAATTCCTGCCATGGCTTCAAGAGGACCAAGTATCCCTGCTCTATGTTACCTACACCTCAGACTAGACTTATAGTCACATCCTCTTTGTCAAAATTATGAGTATTCAAGTATATTTCCTCAATGGACTCTGATCTCCTCCAGGATGGCAGTGAGTTTGATGTTCCCTTGGGTGATAAGTGCATGATATCTGCCAATTGTTTTCCACTTGAAAACATTCAATGTCTATTTCCTTTCCACACAAAATCACCTAAGTACCATATTAGCAGCCAGTTCCACAATCTAATGCAACAAAGACTTATGGGACAGCTAAAATCTAGTCAGACATTGTGGCAGGTGTGACTAGTGTGAGTAGCACGTGGTTTGCCCTCAAAGAAGTGGAAAGTGGCTGGACACATTCCTAGCTAAGTTTCTATTTCACTAATATAGTTATGCATCTTGTACTAGAAAACACAGAGAAAGGATCTTTACTTACCTCAGTATGAAAAGGAAATACGAAGGTATGTATATTCAGTATGTATATGTTCCCCCAAATTGTCATTTAAACCTCAATTACCAACAACTTAGAGTACCTTCCACTTAGTAGCTATGGTTCAGCTATATCTTGATAACCATTATAGTCAACAAGGTTGTAAATAAGGAAGTTCCATAATAGTCTGATGGGTTTAAAGATGTAAGGCAGATATAACTAGCCCCATTGAAGTATTAATTCCTTAATAATCCAAAATGGAAACTGGATATTCATGTGGAAATTTATTAGCTTGTCAAACTCCTCAATCAATGTCATTAATAAAAGAGGCTTAGTTTCCCCTCATAATCAAAGTAAAGGGAGAGGTAAAATTGGGCCACAGGTTTATTTGTTAATTTGTTGCTGTTGTTAGGTACCCTTGAGTCAGGTCCAACTCACAGTGACCCTTATAGGGTTTTCAATGGCTAATTGTTTCAGGATTGCCTGAGGAATGCCATGTACTTTTCCCATTTTTGTGGTGCTGGGAATTGAACTCAGGATCTCTGCGACTTCAGAGCAGCACTCTACCAACTCAGCTAAATCTCAGCCCAAGCAATAGGTTGGTTGGTTGGCTGATTGTTTCAGGATTGCCTGAGGAGTGGATTGCCACATCCTTCTCCAATTTTGTGGTGCTAGGAATCAGACTTAGGACCTCAGAGATTGCAGAGTAGTGCTCTTCCAACTGAGCTAAATCCCAGCCCCTTTGTTAATTTACATCGCCAATATCTTTTATGACATCATTCAACTGAGAGCTTTTATCAGATACCTAAACAACAAAATCACTGTAGTCAATCTTTTGACATTTTCTTGCTCTGCAAATTGTTTGGAAGTCTAAACTTTTATATTTCACATGTAAACATGTTTCTGAGATACAGATTTCTTGAGTGCAATCCTCTCTAGTTCATCAGGGTCTTTCTTGCAGTGCAAAGTACTGCATTTCATACCTTTGGCGTATGACCTTCAGCGTAAGTGTTCAGTGTTGAGTGGCTATAAATTCAGACATAAAATTTAGAATTTTACTTCTCAAAATTCAGAGAATGAAACACAAGGAAAGGGGAATTTATAGAAGTGGAATTCAGTGGGTCTCAACCACATTCAAATCTTCTCTATAATAGCTCATAAATTGGAGAAGTTCTACATGCCCTTGTTCTTCCTGGTATACTTTCAAGATAACAGCCAGAGTGATCCTCTTAAAAATATAACCAGATCATGACACCTCTCTGTTAAAAATTCTCCAAGGGATTCCTATCTCAGAGCAAAAGAGAACCTCTGTAAATGGCCTGTTTCTCTGCATTAAACTCCTCAACATCCCCTTCTCACCTTGGATCCCATCCTGTATATTTCTCCTGTAACTCACTGCACCACAGGTGCACAAATCTCCTTTCTGATTCCTCAACATAGGATCCATCTTCCTGTCTTGGCATTTTTACATTTTCTGTCTTTTCTGCATAGAATTTTTTCCCCAAGATATTTGCAAAGCTTACTTTTTATTTCCGTTATTTACTTAAAAATCATCTCTTTGTTTCATTGAGCCATATGTTTTCTTTTTTCTTTTTTCTTTTTTTTTTTTTGTGCTGGGAAGTGAACTCCAGTGTCTTGCATATGCTAAGCATACCCTGTATCATTTTTGTAAAGAGTATTATATTACAACCTACTTCGTCTGACTGTTTACGAATTTTATATTTTTGCAGTGCTTGGAGGTTGAACCCGGGCCTCATGCATGCTTTGCAAGTACCCTATTACTGAGCTGCACCGCTAGTCCACTTTTCTTTTTTTACTTTTTATCTTGAGAAAGTTCTTGCTAAATTATGCAGGCTGTCTTTGGCCTTGAATTTGCAATCCTTCTGCTTCAGCCTCCCAAGTCACTGGGATTACAAACATGAGCCATCATGCCAGCCTGGTTTAAGAATTAAAAAAACACTCATCCTCATTAAGACTTGTCTGGTTACTCTACCTAAATCTACAAACTCATATCCACCTCATGTTCCAAATCTCCCATTTCTGATTTATTATTTCTCCTTAGCATTGAGTACTCTCTTAACATACTCTAAATTTTGCCTTTTAATTTGTTAGTTACCTTTTTTCCTCATCAGGATGTCAGCACTAAGAGAGCTGGAAATTTTTTCTTTGAATGGTTACCATACACCCTAGAACATTCTTGATATATCACAGGTGTTCAGTATATGTTGTTGAAAGATTAAAGGCATCTCAGTTATGATTTTTTAAATAATGAAAGTATTAAATCTAAGAAAAGGCACTTGCTCAGTATTATGGTGATTTATAGCTGTTACTCTAACTTTAACTGGTTGTATAATCATTCCTAATACATTGGTTCATTATCTTCAATAAAATCACAATCAATGAGAGTCAATGAGGAATATTAATCATTAATCTGATTTATCTAATAGTCAAAAGACAGAAATTCCTTGGTGGTGGTGGCGGTGTTGTTAGGGACCATCTAGTCAGTGTCTGACTCATAGTGACCCTATGTACAACAGACAAAACAGTACTGTTAGTGCTTCTCTACTATTCATAGGGTTTTCAATAGCTGATTGTTTTGGGGGGAGTGGGTTGCTGGGTCCTTGTCCCAAGCCTATAGCACCTGGTGCTCCCAGGCGGTGGTCTCCCGTCCGATTACTAACCAGGCCCCACTCTGCTTAGCTTCCCAGACCTGACTAGATCGGATGACAGAGTGTTGCAGTGGCAGGCTTTGTGCAAGGATGTCTTATTCATAGAATGGCTCAACAACAGTTTATTTTTCTCTATCAGTTTTATCAATGATGAAGGTGAACAAGAAAGAAGTATCCAGAGAGAGCATCTAATCTCAGGTGCCATGACAGTCCTCTAGGCCTCAGTAGCCTACAAAGACTTGAGGTGGACCCACTCTGTGTTAGGCTTGACATTAAGGATGTATGTCCTTCTTCTATCTCCTAGTCTATGTTGATTCTGTTTTTCTTCATGTTCTTTAGCTATTATCAGTAATAGCAGTGATAGGCAGACCTGTAGTGACCATAGCAATCACTTGTTGAGTACTGAATTACCTAGGCCACAACCTTAAGTAGTATTGGTTGGAATCATATTTGAAGATATGTGTTTGTTTTGTTTTTTCCTTTTTTATTTTTCCCTTTCAATACTACATTTACCATTCTCCCAGTAATTGGCACTTTCATCTTTGCATGAGGAAGATGTATAAAAAGGATTAGAAACAGCCAATGAGTTGAGAATTTTTATTTAAAAAGCTAAGTCCTTACAAGTAAAAGCATTCATGAGGACCAGGTTTCCTTTGTCTTTTGCTATAAACACATACATTCTACCACAATGAAAGACTAGAAAGAGTCATCATCCAATGTGGCAGGGAGTTCGAGGATGAGAAAGATTTCTATGGGCCTCCAGAAGACAGGGGAAATCATTGTTACATCTGCACTGTGACACTTAAAATAAGGTAAGATCAGTAGACAAGGAGGCTGAGGAGGGCTTCCAAGTAGATAGTGCTACAATGTGTCCAAGAATCTGCAGAAGGCTAGTGGAACTGAAGAGGTAAGTGGGCAGGAATGATGGATGCCTCTGGGGCTTCCTGGGACAACATAGGATTTCATGGCTTGAAGTAACTCCCTTTCTGATAACCACCTTCTTTCACCATTGAGGCTCTCTGACATCTGTATTGAGGGGCTGTAAAGCCTTAAGCTGAATGGGAGGCTGGGCTTTCCTTTGGGTTTGCAAACTACTGTACAGAAGATTGAAAAAAAAATGGAAATAATCTGTTTGTTCTAACCAAATGATAAATATCAATGAAGAAGCAGTCACTCTTTTAAAAATATCTTGGCACTACATACTACTGACCAGCCTACAGGGAAGGAAGAATTCCACAAATGACTAAGGTTAATTTGCCAACAGCCAAGTAGGATAAAATTTCCAAACAATTTGTTTGGTATAAAGCAAACAATATATTCTCTGCCCATCTTGGACTCATATTGCTTGCTATATGTTCACTGTTACTTTCCTCTTTGAAGCAATCCTAGGTGGGTTTATTTATTTATTTATTTATTTTGTGATACTGGAGGTTGAACCCAGGGTCTCGCACTTGCATGCTCTGCCAGTGCTGGACCACTGAGCTGCACCCTCAGCCCATTTTTTTTTTTTTTACTTTTTGAGACAGGGTCTCGCTAAATTACATAGACTGCCTCTGGTCTCAAACTTGTGATCCTCATGCCTCTGCCTCCTGAGCTGCTGGGATTACAGACGTGCACCACCACGCCCGGCTGTGATGGGAATTCTTATTTTCCCAGTTTTACAGTTGTGAAAATTGCCGTTTAGAGAGGTTAAGGAACTTGCCTAAAATTCTGGCTGGTTCCAACATTATATTCTTTCTTTCTTTTCTTTCTTTTCTTTTCTTTTTTTCTTTTTTTTCTTTTTCTTTTTTTTTTTTTTTTTTTTTTTTTTTTTTTTTTTTTTTTTTTTTTTTTTTTTCAGTACTGGGAGCTGAACCCAGGGCCTTACTCTTGCATGCTCTCCAAGTGCTGTACCTCTGAGCTGCTCCTCCACTCCCCCCCCCCTTTTTTTTTAAGTTTTTGAGACAGGGTCTTTCTAAAGTATGCAGGCTGCCTCTGGTCTCGAATTTGCAATCCTTCTGCCTCCACCTCTAGGGTCACTGGGATTACAGGAGTGCGCCACCATGCCTGGCCCAAAGTTATATTCTTAATTGCTACACCATGCAGCTTCAAGTCTTCTCAATTCTATGTTAGTAGATATTATAAACTTTCAAATTATTGTTTTGCTTTCCTTACTTCCCTGGATATCATAAAACAAGGAGCTAAGAAAAATGAAGACTTTTATAAAATCCTGTCTTTTCTTGTTGGATTATTTTTACATCTATCATATGCTTGCACCAGATACTGAAGGGATGATTGAATGAAGCTCTTCTCCATGATTTAAATTTGAAGCATTTATTTCCTTTTGAAGTAGGGCATAAAGCAAATATATAAATGCACAGAACTGTGTGAGGGCAGACGCTGGCCCCTGCTGCCTGGATTTCAGCCCCAACCTCACTGCTTAGCAACGGTTTGGCTCTGATGAGTCTTTTCTCTGTGTATATCAGTTTTCTTTTTTTCATTTCCTTAAAGAGTATCATAATAGCACCTACTTCATGTGACTGTTTAAGAATTAAATAAATATTCATCTATTGCATAGAAGAATGCTGGCATCTTGTGAATATTTTGTAAGTATTTTCTAGGCTTTAAAGCAGAAATACAAATCTATTTCCACTTCTACCCTATTATTATCTCTCATATTCTGGAAATGACATAGACTTTTCTGGGTCTTATGGAAATCTCATGTTGTCATATCAGGTTTCAAATAGGATTCCACAAATAATTCAGGAAGATTAAAGAGTTTTCATTTACATTAATACTTCCTAATTTTATATTCAAGATGACTCCAATTAAATATGGCATACTGCAAGATAAAGTGCACAGTTCAGAGACTATTGTATGAATAAATTAGTTCTAGGTGATGTGAGGGATGAATTCCATAGTTGAATCTATAAGAGCTGAAAGGGTTGGACAGTCTGATCTCAAGCAAATCTGAAACCACAGTCCTGGAAATTGGTTCCATCAGTTAGGAGTTTCTGAGAGTGGAACATTTTCAAAAAGAACATGCAGAGTAACCAAGGCTTGAGGGTAGAAATTCAAAGAGAGTGTTTTATCCTTTGGTTAGTTGACCATAGCATAATGGAGATGATAAAAAAAAATGAAGACCATTAGCTCAATATTTGCTGGCCATCTGCTCTCATCCATCTTGACAATGGATTGGATTTTTTGGATGGTCAGTGTGATCAGGGATGTGGAAAGTGGTCATCTGGAAAAGAAACTCATTCAGTGATATTGTAAGAGAAAAACATTGGAGATCTCCTGCACAAGATTTTATTTATATCTTCTAAAAATTTGTAACTTTTATATGTTGTTTGTTTATCATTTCTCATCTAACAATATATAAAGGAAAGAAAGCTAACCGAAACATTGTTTATCGCAAGGAGAAGCACATTATGGAAGAAAATAATGTGAAGATGAAGTCAATACTCTTGATATGTCTACATATAAATTCTATTTGCTAATGTATACTAGTTCTTGTAAGGTACAGGGAACTTCCTTATAGTCCTCATAAATCCTATGATGCAGGCTTTTAAGATGCACAGATGAATAAACTGAAGGACAGATATTTTAAATAAGTTGGCTAGGATCAATGTTAGAAGAGAGATTTGAAACGAAAATTTTCAAAATTCCACAACTATATACTGTTAGTCATACTACACTAATAGAAAAGAAGTAATTCTGGTACAGGACTGTTAGACTAAAGATCAAATGCTTTATTCTTTATCCCTTTTTTTTTCTGGTAATGGTGCTAAAAATATAGAAAAACAGTAATGGTTTTCAGTTTGCATTTAATTCCTGGGCTACCTATCTATGGTCTCTACATAGCAAAGGTGGTTGGTTACATTTAAAATTGATCATACTGTGCTTCACATTCATCAGACAGGCTATGAATTATCCACAGGCACATAAGGATCCCTGAATTATCTTATTTTCATCGAAGTATGTGATACAAAAATAACTCTTCATTAGAAACCAATGTCGTTTTCCTAAGATGAATTTGTGACCTATACCTGTGCGTGATGACCTTTTGGATTGTTGCTGCAACATTTCCCTACCTTCAAAGCGTTTTGCTCAAATGATGATCTCAGATCCCAAGAGATAAACAATTTCCTTTCTGCCAACCAACTTGCTGAAAATAGACCAGAATGTCAACACTCCAAGGGATAATTTCCCTTGTAAGAGACTGATTTAATTGGATACCTAAAATCAACTTTCTATTCCATACCCATTAGTTAAATTGAGAGAGGTTTCCAAACAAAGGTGATACTGTTCCTTTATGATTACAAAGGTTGTGAAGAATAGCAGACTAAGCGAAGGAATGATGCTCAGAAAACACTAGCATTATATAATGCCCATGACTTGGGTTGTTAAAGGAAAAGCAGAACAGAGACTGTGGGATTTCTAAATGAGAGGAGAAGTAAGAGCATATTTTGATACAGGCATCATTGACTCAGCCTAGGGTGGTGATTCTTATTATGATTGGAGCAAATAGATATTCATTAGGTTTGTTTGTATATGAGTGAGCAACGCAAAGAACTTTGAATATTCTGCTCACTGACTACGGATAGGCTTACACTTATTTAGTATTCATCAGTGAGTCTACCCTTCTCTTATTTTCTGTTCATAAAAAATATTCAAAATGGAAGTTTTCCTTCTGTAACTCCATGACTGGTTACATGAAAATGCAGCATTCTTTCTGAGATAGAAGGATCACTTTATCCAGCAGCTGTGCCTTGTTCAAAAGATCAGCCTGAATTAACATGCATATTATTTTTATCAAGTGAGAATGTAGTTAACCCCATGTTCTCCCTTCCTTCCAGGTTGACACTATTCAAACACATTTGAAATTAAACAAATGTTCTTTATTCTTGGAAGAATACGGAAAGTTTACAAATCCTTGTATATGAACACAAACATTTCACCATTTCTGGAATCTACAAGTATGAGATGTCTGTCATAAATACAAATGCTCATTGTCGTACACAAAATAGGTCCAACCACATTACAGAAGTATGCCTCCTTGCATTTTTATCACAGCACTAAAATATGCAATTCCTTGCCTTGAAAAAGCACTGCTATGGGCATTATAAAGAAATGAGCCACAACGAGGTCTGTGCAATTATCACCCTAGAGGGAACCACACTGATGCAACTGAGCTGGAATAGCTTTTTAGGCAACCAGACTCTACTTGTTCACTATACAGCCAATGGGCCTAATTCATCACCTGGCCTCGATTTTAGGAGCATTCCATTCAATGTGAGGACTAGAGCAGTCAGGGGACTTAACGAGAAAGCCTATTAAGGAGAATAAAAAGCTGGCTATAAATAGAGGTGACTACATTAGAGTAACAATTAGATGTTCATGAGGAGATGAGGCATATGTTAGGTTATATTAGTGGTGTATAATGCTTTTGTGTTGGTGATATCCTGGTTGTTAAAGAAGTTCACTATTTTCAATGTTTTTAATCTTTCAATAATAGATTTCTAAATGTTTCAATATTTAAGATTAAGGATGAGGAAGCAGTCTTAGAGGAAATTGCCATCAAATTTTAGTGTCCTTTTAATGATGAAGTAATGTAATAAGACTTTTAAGTCCTCCATGCAGGACTTCTTCATATTCAAAATCATTATCTTGGGCTGTATCATAGCTATTTTTGTCACATTCTCTCATTTGTTGTGGAAAATTCTCTTTATTTTGGATTTTACAATGAAAGAATGAAATAAAACCCACCACAGGAGAAGAGGAAAAAATACAAATCAATATCTGCAGGACTGCTACACTCCCTAGTCCCTTAAAAAAATAAAAACACTTCACAATTTCCTAAAAGAAATCTTCTATAAAACAAAGGACAATATTTTGCAGATATTTGTCTCAGAGGAATGCCCTCCACCTTCAGCTACATATAACAAAACAAGAGTGAGAATTTGCTAGACTGGGAAAACTACTTGAGTTGAAAGTAGAATGCAATAAAATAGCCATTGCACAGAAACAACCACCATTATAGGGAAGGCAATACGGGAAGGAAGAGAAGACAATTTCAGATGCACGGAATGACAACATATACTAGGAGAAAAACAAGTACACTATTGTGTTCTTACAAATAGCATCCACAATTCATCATGCAAATTTTATAATGAGACCAGGGGAAATTCAATTTTTATTTTCAAGGTAAATGGAATGATTTTCATACACACATACACACTTAAACCAACAATAATAATAATAAAAAAAAACACCTCACTAGAAGGAGAGTACTATGAATTAGGAAGGAGTTAAAGGTTCCAAACTAATAAAATATGTCTGGTATGTTGATATATTATAGGTTTTTTCATTCAAGGACTTCTCTAAAAACCTAACTTTCCATCTTGTTTATTTATTTATGTTTCTTTCTTTGTTTATACATTTTTGCAGTACTAGGGGTGTTTGAACCCAGAGCTTTGTGCATACTTTGCAAGTGCTCTTGAGCTGCACTGAGCTACACCCACAGTCCCTTTTTTATATTTCTATCTTGAGATAGAATCTAAGTAAAATTGGCTGCCTTCTGGCTTTGAACTTGGAATCTCCCTGCCTCTACCTCCTGAGTTACTGGGATTACAGAAGTGCATGACTTCACCTGCCTCATCTTATTTTTAATTCCTTCATTTGGAGAAAAATAACACCACTCATATTTGCAAAAGATATTTGCAGTGATTTTCCATGTAGAAAATAAGATGGCTTATAGAAAATTATTAATATTATGAAGAAAGGTTAGCAAATTTGCTGTATTCAAAAAGAAATGATATTCAGTGATCAATGACAAATATTTTAAAATGACATTTTGATAAAAGATATATTTCCCTAGCATTGACCTCATCAAAAACCTAGAAATAAATCTAACAAAACATATGTAAACCTTCTGTGTTAAAATTCATGAAGATGGTTGAAATGACCAATGCAAATAAACAGAGAAAGATCATGCTCATGAAACGCAAGACTCAATATTAAATAAATTCAACTATCCTCAAATCAATCTGTGTATTCAATGTATTGTTGTTGTCTGGCTCTGTCAACTCACGTCTGATTCATAGCAACCCTAATAGAGTTTTCAATGGCTGATTGTTTGGGATTGCTTCATGAGTGGATTGCCACATCCTTTTCCATTTTTGTGATGCTGGGGATGGAACCCAGGTCCTCAAGAGAGTACAGAGCAGCATTCTATCAACTGAGATAAACAGCAGCCCCATTCAACATATAACAAAACAAAATATCTGAAGATACTTTCCCCTGTATTTGTTATCCCAAAGAATCTGAGAAGTAAATATATAACTGTAAGAAGAAAAAGAGATTTCGTAAACTTTAATGTATTGTGTCAAGTATTGTTCTAAGTGTTTTACAAATATCAATGTAATTATACCTAACCACCCTATAGATTCCATTACTATTCTTAATTTAGAGGTAAAGATATTGAAACGCAAAGAAGTAATTTACCTAAAATCACCTAAGGCAATATTCTGAACCCAGAGATCTGGGATTCTGCTTCTAACCATTGTATTGCAGTTCAGATTGAAGAGAAGCAACTAGATTTTCCCTTTTATGCTATGATATCATAGACTGAGTGGCTTATAATCATCAGAAATTTATTTCCTATCAATCTAGAGAACAGAATGTCCAAAATCAAAGCACAAACACGTTTAGTGTCTGGAGAGGGCTCACTTCCTGGTTCATGGATGGCTGCCTTCTAGCCAAAGCATAAAATAGTGGAAAAGTGAAGAATATCACTAGGGTCTCTATTTTGGGGGCACACATCCAATTCATGAGTGCTATGTCCTCAGGACCTAGTAATTTCCCAAAGGCCCATTTCCAAATGTTCTCACATGAGGTATTGGGTTTCATCGTATGGCTTTGAAAGGCCTCAAATAGTCAGTCTACAGCACCCATTATTCCCACATTCTTTATTATTGCTTTTGGCATTCTGAAAAGTTATATATTATAATCTACTATGGTGTGAAAGTGTCTCCGAAGTCCATGAATTGAAAATGCCATCCCCAATGTTATAGTGTTGAGAAGTGGGACCTTTAAGAGGTGATCAGGCCATGAGGACTGTGTCCTCATTAGTTGATCAAAGTCATTATAGCAGGAGTTGGTTAGTTATTATTGCAGTGAGTATCTGATAAAATGAATTTTTCCCTACCTCTCTATCATGTGCATGCTCTTGTGTACATCTACCCTCTATAGGGTAGGATATAGCAAAGAAGCTTTTACCAGATATAGTCCCTTGATCCTGGACTTCCCAGCCTCCAGAACTATGAGCTAAATATATTTCTGTTCACTAAATGTTACCTAGTCTCAGGTATGCTGTGATAGCAGCACAAAATGAACTAAGACATAATCTTTTGCTTGATACTATCTTTTAATCTTTCTTTCCTATGTTTCATCATTATTTTTGTCTCTGGACTTCATTCTACATTTTCACTCTGCATCTATTTTCTTGCACATTATTTGATATCTTTATCTTTGTCTAACCTGTATAATTCATTACTGTGTTTTTAACTTCAGTTATTCTATTTGAATTTTATTTTTGGTACTTTTCCAGTCTGCTTGGCTTTTCTTCATTGCCTCTCATCCCTTGTTAAACAAAGTGAGTGTTTTTTGCTTCATTTTTTTATTTCTAATATTTGAATTTTTATAGGTATGTTTCTCTTGCTCATTATTTCTCCAGTTTCTCAGTTATGCTCTCTTGTTTTTTTCATGTTTCCTGTAAGCTGGTTTCATTATTTTTAAATGGCTCTAGGGGAATTCATTGATACCTGGGTTGAGACCCCATAGAAGGATTTATCTGTTCATACGATCATGCCCTAGCTCTCACCCCTAAAAGGGTTATCTTATTTGGATTACAAATTGACATAAAGCCTTATGTGATTATGAATTCTCAGCACAAGGTTGGTGGTTATGAATTTCCAAAGGACACCTTTTTCCTCTTATCTCAGCACCAAGGCTAAGATAGCAAAGATTATTTGCTATCTCCTTCTAGTGACATAGAATTTTTTCTCATTGATATTTATCCAAGGATACAGTCTTTTGGGAATCCAACTTTTTGTTAAGATCTCATTTTAGATCCCCCATATTTGACCAGCTCTAGGTTTTAATTTCTGCTGTATATGATACAAAGTCTTTAAATTAGAAACTCTATGTCATGAAAGTTTAAGGACATATCCTCAGGATAAAATCTAGACTTAGTATTCATGGAGTGCCTATAGTTCTGACCTCCAATTTAATATGGGACTCTTTGGATTCTTGTGTGTTTGTTTGTGTACACGTGCATACCTGAAAACATACACGTATGCTCGATCAGCAGTGTATTTACATACTTTTTTCAGAAATAATTTTTATCTGCATCTTATTGTGTCAATAAGAAGAGTAGCTCAGAAAAATTAATCCAGCATATTAGTGAAAATTAGAAGACTAACTTTATCTTCTTCGGGAGAAATCCTAGAACATGGATGTGCACTAAACATTTGTTTTAATGATTCAATGTAATGGGATTCATATGACTAAAATCACATACCTTGCCCTCAAAAACACTTTGTGCCAACCCAGCCTCTTCTATCCTGAGTATCAAGGACATCCTTTGATTCTTAGTAATGACCATTGTTTGGCAAAATCCATTTATAATGAAAGAAAAAAAAAGCAAGAGTTTTGATGTCAGGCAAACTTTATATCCTGATGATATTTAGTGTTTGGAACATACATTTCTCAGACTAGACTGATCTGTTTTTACAGGTGTTGTAGGCACATTGTAGATGTTCAAAAATTCTAAGTAATTATGTAGTGGTGGGCTCTGGTTTTGTCTTTGTTGTTGTTATTGTTAGGTTCAGTTGAGTTGGGTCTAACTCATAACAAACCCTATGTATAGCAGAATAAAACATTCTCCAATTCTGTGTCAGGCATAGAATCTTATTT
Source organism: Pedetes capensis (assembly GCA_007922755.1). Taxonomy (NCBI): domain Eukaryota; kingdom Metazoa; phylum Chordata; class Mammalia; order Rodentia; family Pedetidae; genus Pedetes; species Pedetes capensis. The sequence continues at coordinate 25,426 of VMDO01013227.1, read as the reverse complement.
AAGTCCATTGTTGCAGACACTGTATCAATCCAACTAGTGGAGGGTTTTCCTTTTTTTCATTGACCTGCCACTCTCCCAAACATGATGTCTTTCTCCAGGGACTGGTCTCTCCTGACTACATGTTCAAAATATATGTAAGACAGAGTCTAGCCATCCTTGCTTCCAAGGAGCAGTGTGGTTGCAATTATTCTGGAACAGATCTGTTGGTTCTTTTGGCAGTCCATGTTATATTCAATAATCGTCTCCAGCACCATAATTCAAAAACATCAATTCTCCTATTGCCCTTGTTCAATGTCCAGCTTTCACAACCATATGATGTGACTGAAAATACCATGGCACCTTTGTCTTCAAAGTGACATCTCTACTTTTCAATACTTTAAATAGATCTTTTGTCAAGGCTTTTCCTAAAGCAATGTGTCTTCTGATTTCTTGACTGCTGCTTCCATGGGTGTTGATTATAGAACCAATTAAAACAAAATCATGGACAAGCTCAATGTTTTCTCCATTTATCGTAAAGTTGCATACTGACCCAGTTGTAAGGACTTTTGTTGATGTTGAGTTGCAATCCATACTGAAGACTATGTTCTTTGATCTTCATCAGTGAATATTTCAAATCTTCTTCACTTTCAGCAAGCAGAGTTATGTCATCTGCATAACTCAGGGTGTTAATCAGTCTTCCTCCAACTCTGATGCCACATTTTTCTTCATAAAGTCCAGGTTCTCAGATCATTTGCTCAACAGAGAAATAGAAGAGATGTGGTGAAAGGATACAATCCTGATGCACACCTTTCTTGACTTTAAACCAAGCAGTGTTACTTGTTCTGTTTGAATGACTGCCTTCTGTTCCATGTACAGAATCCTCCAGATTACAGTTAGGTGCTCTGGTATTCCCATTCTTCACAGTGTTATCTATAATTTATTATGATCCACACAGTCAAGTGCCTATGAATAGTTGATAAAATGTAGATAGATATCTTTCAGGTATGCTCTGCTTTTGGCTAATGTCCATCTGACATCAGCAATGATGTTCCTGACTCCATGTCGTCTTCTGAATCCAGCTTGATTTTCTGGCAGTTCCCTGTCTGTTTACTGCTGCAGTCACTTTTGAATGATCTTTATTAAAATTTTGTTTGCATGCAATATTAATGATATTGTTCAATAGTTTCCACTTTCAGTTGGATCTTCTTTCTTTGGAATAGGCACAAATATGCATCGCTTCCTGTCAGATGGCCAGGTAGCTGTTTTCCAAATATTTTGGCACAAACACGTTAGCACCTCCAGTGCTGCATCAGTTTGTTGAACTATCTCTGTTGGTATTCTATCAATTCCTGGAGTCTTGTATTTGGACACTTCTTTCAAGTCAGCTTCTACTTCATCCTTTAATACCATTGGTTCCTCATCATATGCAACGTCATGAAATGGTTGCTCATCCACCAATTCTTTTTTGTATAATGACTCTGTGTATTCTTTCCATCTTCCTTTGATGTATTCTGCATCATTTAATAGTTTCATTGTAGAAATTTTCACTATTGCCACCGGAGGCTTGAATTTTTCTACAATTCCTTAGTCTTGAGAAACACAGAATGTATTCTTCCCTTTTGGTTTTCTGTCTCCAGCTCCAGCTCTTTTCTGTCTCCAGCTCTTTTTCTCTCTCCAGCTCATTATAATATTTGTCTTCACACACTGCCTTTTGAAATCTTCTGTTTAGTTCCTTAACTTCTTTATAACTTCCTTTTACTTTAGCTGCTCGATGTTCAAAGGCAAGTTTCAGAGTCTTTTTTGACATGTAATATGATCTTTTCTTTTTTTCCTGTCTTTTGAATAACCTTTTGCTTTTTTCATGAATGATATCTTTGATATCATGCTATAACTCATCTGGTCTTCCATCATTTGTGTCTAATGCATTAAACCTGTTCTTGAGATGGTCTCAGAACTTAGGTGGGTATACTCAAGGTCATACGTTGACTCTCATACTCTTGCTCTAATTTTCTTCAGTTTGAACATGCATATGAGCCATTGATGATCTGATCCACAATTAGCACCTGGTCTTGTTCCGACATTTGATATGGAAGTTTTCTATAATTTCTTTCCACAAGTATAGTCAATTTGGCTCCTGAATATTCCATCTGGTAAAGTCCATGTGTACAGTCACCATTTATGTTGGTAAAAAGTGTATTTTCGAGCCGGGCGCTGTGGCGCATGCTTGTAATCCCAGTGGCTCGGGAGGCAGAAGCGGGAGGATCTCAAGTTCGAGACCAGAGGTTGTCTGCGTAACTTAGTGAGGCCCTGGCTCAAAAACTAAAAAAAGTGGGCTGGAGGCGCAGCTCAGTGGTCCAGCACTTGCAGAGCATGCAGGCGCAAGGCAGCCCTGTGTTCAACCCCCAGTACCACAAGAAAAAAAAAAGTATTTTCAATGATAATAACATCTTTGGTCTGACAGCATTCTATCGTGTGATCTCCTGCATCGTTTCTGTCACCAAGCCCATATTTTCTGACTACTGAGTTGTCTTCTTTGTTTTCAACTTTTTCATTCCAGTCACCAGTCATTATCAGTATGTCCTGATTGCAGAGATGATCTAATTCAGACTGCAAAAGCTGGTAGAAATCTTCCCTATCCTCCTTTGTGGTTTTAGTGGTGGGTGCATAAGTTTGAATAATAGTCATATTCACTGGCTTTCCTTGTAGGTGTACAGATATTATTCTATCACTGACAACACTGGATTGCAGGGCAGAGTTTGAGATGTCTTTTTTGATGATGAATACCACCCCATTTTACTTTTTTTTTTTTTTTTTTTTGGTGACACTGGGGATTGAATCCAGGGCCTCGTACTTGCATGCTTTGCCAGTGCTGTACCACTGAGCTGCCCCCTGCTGAGCCTATTTTTTTACTTTTTTGAGACAGAGTCTCACTAAATTATGCAGACTGCCTCTAGTCTCGAACTTTTGATCTTCCTGCTGCCTCTGTAGTCTCTGGGATTACAACCGTGTGCCCATGTATGTGCCAGTCCCATGTGCCGATCTTCAATCCTTTTTTTAGTTTGTCATTCCCAGAAGTAGACCATATGATTATCTCACTCAAAATCATGCATACTGGTCCATTTTAGCTCACTGATGCCTAGAATGTTAATGTTTATGGGCTCCATTTCACTTTTAACAGTTTCTAATTTTCCTAGGTTGATACTACATATATTTCATGTTCCAGTTCTTAATGGCTATTTAGAGCTGTTTTTCCTCATTTTGAGTCATGCCACATCAGCAAATGGAGATCCTGGGGCTTTACTCCATTTCTGTCATCACAGTAGACTCTACTTTGAAGAGGCAAATATCCCCAGTAGTCTTCTGAGTGTCTTCCAACCTGAGGGCTCATTTTCTGGCAATCTGACGGTGTTTCTCTGCTACTCATAGGATTTTCAATGGCTAGTTGTTTTGGGAATGTGTTGCTTCATCTTACTCCTTAGTCTGTCTTAGTCTGGAAGCTCAGCTGAAACCTGTCCACCATAGGTGACCCTGAAGGCATCTGAAATACCAGTGGCATAGCTTTCAGCCTCATAGCAACAAGTAAGCCCCTACAGTAAGGCAAACTGACAGACCTGTAGATAGTTTTCCTTTAGTGTTCAATATATCTTGTTTTACGCCTGCAGCCATCCACTGTTGCATCCAATCCTGTCAATTCTCAGAAGCTAAGCAGGGTTGGACCTGGTTAGTACTTAGAGAACATCTGGGGACACCAAGTTCTGTAGGCTTGGGGAAGGAACTGGCAATCCATCCCTCCAAAAATCAGTCATTGAAACCATATGAATACTAGAGAAGCACTAACAATACTGTTTTACCTGTTGTATATAGGGTCGCTATGAGTTGGACATGAACGCTACAGTACCTAATTACAACAACATATCTTGTTTTAAGAACTACATCAACAGCCTCCCTTCCACTATTTATTGGACTTTAGTTTCAGAGGTTGCTCATCATCTTGTTCTCAGTACATTTCATCTACTTGCCTGTTAATCTCACTTTATTTTCTAACATCTGCATACAGAATATTATGTTTATCAGGGATACTTATACTTTGAGTTTATATAAAATCTAGCATAGCATAGAGTATGCTATGTTCACAGCCTTTCCTTATGCTATGTTACTACTTCAATATCTGTAAACAGAGTCAGTATGTTAATCTATCTCCAGATGTAGATTATGAGCCTTTAGAATAACAAAAAACATTCCTCAAATGGTCAAGCTACCCATTGTAAGTCAGGATTTATGATTTGCTTCTGTAATGTCAAGTGGCATGATATATACAAAATATGATTCCACCCCAATTGACTAGGAGAGATTATATTTAAAACATATGAAATCATGGCTACACATATAAAATTATAAATGACTTAAGGTAGGTTATATTTGTTTAATGGTAAGAGTACATCACAGACTAAGGGATTTGTGATGGTGAATTAACATAAAGTTTGACTTAAAATGGCTTTTTAAAAATAAATACTGCTGTGTGCAGTGGTGCATGCCTATAATCCCAGCAACTCAGGAGGCAGAGGTAGGAGGACTGGATGTTTGAGGCCAGAGGCAGCCCATGTAACTTAGAACCTGTGTCAAGATAAAAACAAACAAACAAACAAACAAAAGGAGTATGGAAGTGGAGCTAAGTGGTAGAGTACTTGCAGAGTATGGTCAAGGCTCTGGGTTTACCCCAAAGTGCTGTACACTTTATTAATTAATTAATTCTTGAGGATTAATAAACATTAGTAGTTAACTAACATTTGAACTTTATGTGAGCCACATACTTATCAGAGAAAAAGGGAAAATAGAAGACATAAGACAAACGCAGGTGTTCTAATTAACTACTGGAATACATTGTTGAGGTGCTGTTGAGTTGGTATCCGACTCATAGCAACCCTCATAGGGTTTTCAATGGCTGACTGTTTCGGGATTGCCTTGAGAGTGGATTGCCAGGCCCTTCTCCCATTTTTGTGGTGCTGGGAATTGAACTCAGGACCTCAGAGATTGCAGTGCAGTGTTCTACCAACTGAGCTAAATCCCAGCCCTGGAATACATTAGTGTACACTTTCTATAAGGTACCTTTTCCTAAATACTCAGATATCACATGTAAGTTGGAGACAATTCACAAACCATTTTCTGATAACTACATTTTAAAGATGAAGAAACTGAGGCCAAAATACAATTGATAAAATTATGGTCTACAACAACTGTAATCTACCATTTGATCAATAACACTCCTATTTGCACTGTGAAATGCTCTGTGAACTGAAATGTATCCTGAATCCCATTCTGTTTTTATTCTCTCTATGTAACCAGAGTGCTCCTTGGAAGCAAAAATGGCCAAATTGTGTCTTACATATTTCGGACATGCAGTCAGGAGAGAACAATCCCTGGAGAAGGACATCATGTTTGGGAGAGTGGCAGGTCAAGGCAAAAGAGGAAAACCCTCCACCAGATGGATTGACACAGTGTCTGCAACAATGGGCTTAAAAATAAATAAGGTCGTTTGCCTGGCACAGAATTGGCAAGTGTTCCAATCTGCTGTACATAGGGTCGCTATGAGTCGGACTCGACTTGACGACACCTAACAACAACAACAACAACAATGTATATTCATGGACAATTCTTCATCACGCTAAAGGAGACAAGGCTACACTTTTGGAAAGTGTATACTGTAAAATAATCATGTTTTCATTAAATCTTTAATGCATTAGTTATTTCAATAATAACTTATATGCCATTATTTCATCTAGGAAGTCTTTCTAATTAATTTGACAAAATAAGCAGTATTGTTAGGTGCCGTCGAGTTGGTATTCGACTCATAGCGACCCTCATAGGGTTTTCAATGGCTGAGTGCTTCGGGATTGCCTTGGGAGTGGATTGCCAGGCCCTTCTCCCATTTTTGTGGTGCTGGGAATTGAACTCGGGGCCTCAGAGACTGCAGCGCAGCACTCTATCCACTGAGCTAAATCCCAGCCCCAATAAGCAGTATAGTTAGTCCCTAATTTAAGCATGCCTACATCATGGCAGGGGCTGGGATTTAGCTAAGCTAGTAGAATGCTGTTCTGTTCTCTCAGAGGCCCCAAGTTCAATTTCCAGTACCACAAAAAAGGGAAGAAGGACCTGGCAACCCACTCTTGAAACAATCCAGAAGAAACCAGCCATTGAAAATCCTATGAATAGCAGAGAAGCACTGACATAGTGCTGGGCATGTCACAGTGTCAGGGAGTGTTCCGTTCTATTCTACACAGGATCCCTGTGAGTCAGACCTGACTCAACAGCATCTAATGACAACATTTTTGCAATGGAAAAGTGAGTCATAAAATTCAGTTCACTAGATGCATATAAAATAGATTTATATGCAACTTTCCTATTTACATATAATTCAACCCATAAAAGGAAGAGGAATAACCATTGCCTTACCCATGTGTAAATTTTAGGTGCTACCCTTGGACAACCTTGTTAAATACAGAAGAAATAGAAAACACTTCAGAACACTAGTGTACTCTTTCTGTTTCCACACACAAGCAGCTATCCTGTTACCTGCTGTATATCTACACAAGAATTCTCTCTTGACAAGAATATGTCCTGAAGTGTTTTTACATTATGAAACACCAATACCATTGAGATCTGAGAAATCGCTCATTCACATTATTCTCTGATAATAGGAACAAACCGAACTTCATGTTCATTAGTCTGAATAGTTTAAATATAGTAAGGAATTATAATAGATTTCTTAGTATTAGTTTATGTCTTTTTGCTTGCTTTCAGAGAAAAAGCAATTTTTAAAAATGTCTAAGCAGAAACACACACAGAGTTCTGAATTTTCATCAGTATCAAAAGAAAAACAAACCAGAGGGGTGGCAAGAAATGCCCAACATTTTGTGGAATGAGCAAATATTACTCTCAGATCAGGTCCCCCAAATATTCCCATCATAACTCTTGGAACCTGTAATTTTGCTGCCTTATACCACAACATAAACTTTGCAAATATAATTAACATTAAGAACTTCCAGATGGGGAGATTATCCAGGATTCTGCATGGGCCCAGTCAAATCACATGACTCCTCAAAAGTAGAGAATCTGTCTTAGCCATGGTCAGAGAGAAACAGTAGGAGAAGGAGACACCTCATTTTCCAGGATCTGAAAAGTAGGGACCATTTGTAAAGATTTGCAAATGGCCTCTACAAGCTGAAATAGGCAAGGAAACAGATCATTCCCTTAAGCCTTAGAAAGGACTGCAGTTATGTCAACACCTTGGTTTTAGTCCAGTAAGATCCATGTCAGTTGTCTGACTTACAGAATTGTAAGGTAACAAATTTTTTAGAGCATTAAGCTTTTGGTAAATTGTTATATCAGCAATAGAAAATTAGAATAGTAGATGACCCCACCACAATCTTGTGAGAGGCCAGATATAGTTGGTGCCTCCCTTTTGTAGCTGATCAAATCATGAACAGAGTTATCCAGTATTCCATCTCCTAGTAGGTGGTGGTGTCAAGATGAAAAGAATCACTTCTGTAATCCAGACCCCAGTATACTATGCCTACAACAAGGCTATGACCACTTGTTTAGACTATTCCCCAAACACCAGCTGACTAAACTACTAAGACAATAAGGTTGTGAAAGAAAGATATGGAAATAAGTAAGTTATTAGTTGTAGAAGAAGGCTGGGTACAGTCTCAGAAGCATGAAAAATCACCTTGTTTTAGAGGACTGCTGAGAGACAGTATTACCAGATCCAAAAAAACAGGGTCAGGGAGGCCTTTGATACTGATGTGAATTCTGTTGGGGGATACTGAATACCATGGTAAATGACATGATTCAACAGACAATGGACAGAAAGCAATGCTATTTGAACAAGAATTTGGTTTATCTAACAGATGCATTAAAATGATCAACCTAATGCCACTGTGAAGAAAGAATTATTACAGTAGAAACAGACTAAGAAAAAAAGGCATTGGACCATTATTTTATTGTTGTTAGGTAGTATGGAGTCAGATCTGACTCATACCAATCCTATGTACAACAGATGAAACACTTCCTGACATTGTGCAATACCCAGTACTATGTCAGTGCTTCTCTGCTATTCATAGGGTTTTCAATACTTCTCCTATTTTTGTCATGCTGGGGATTAAACCTAGGGCCTCAGAGAGTGCAGAGGAACACTCTACTAACTGAGCTAAACCCTAGTTCCATTATTTTATTAGTTCCAGTGAAATTTAATGAAAACTAAAACTTTGGCTAAAAGTAAAAGAAGGAAAGGAAGGAAAGAGGGAAAGAAGACAAAGGAAGGAGGGAAGGAAGGAAAAGAAAGAAGAAGAAAGGAAGAAAGGCAGGCAGGCAGACTGGCTTTAAAGAAGAAATGACGTTTCATAATCTGAGATTTCTAGCAATAATTATTTAGTAAGCATTTATCAAATGCTCTGTTAGGCAGTTTATATATCTTCCTCTTGTAGTTAACATTAATTAAGCACTATATTCTTGCCTCCCAACCTGGGGGGCTCATTTTCTGGCATTATATCAGACAGTGTTTCTTTGCTATCCATAGGGTTTTCAATGGCTAGTTGTTTCGGGAGTGGTTCGCTGGTGCCTACTCCCTAGTCTTTCTTAGTCTGGAAGCTTAGCTGAAACCTGTCCACCATGGGTGACCCTGCTGGTATCTGAGATACCAGTGGCATAGCTTTCAGCCTCATCACAACACACAAGCCCTCACACTGCGGCAAACTGACAGACGTGTGGGGCAGGAAAAGAATTGGTGCTTTTGAATTATGGTGCTAGAGTTTCTTGTCTATTGAGTGGTGTCTCTTGAATATATCATAGATTGCCGAAAGAACCAACATATCTGTCCTAGAAGAAGTGCAACCAGAGTGCTCCTTGGAAGCAAGAATGGCCAGACTCCATCTTACATATTTCGGGCATGTAGTCAGGAGAGATCAATCCCTAGAGAAAGACATCATGTTTGGGAGACTGGCAGGTCAACGCAAAAGAGGAAAACCCTCCACCAGATGGATTGAGACAGTGCCTGCAACAATGGGCTTAAACATAAATAAGATTGTGTGCCTGGCACAGAGTTGGGAAGTGTTTCGATCTGCTGTACATAGGGTCGCTATGACTCGGACTCAACTCGACTGCATCTAACAACAACAACAATTCTTGCCCCTACTTTAAAAGCAATTTATTTTTATTATGCATATTTTCCTCATGACACATTTATAAAATAGATACTCTTAATATTCCCATTTTCACAGATTAGATACTGATGGTGCAGAAAGGATATAATGCATGCAAATGATCACAAAACTAATAAATAATAAAACCTGGACTTAAACACTGAGTTATTGAGCTGAAAGTCTCAACTTTTAAGATGTATCATATTCCTCTGACTCAAGATGCAAGGACATGTTTTCTTTAGTGAAAGCTTCTTATTTCAGAAGAAGTTAATTTTTACTAAATATCTGTTACTGAATGATTGAAGATATTTTTTTACTTTGTTTAATCTGTCACCTGTGTGGAAATACAAGTTTAAGCTTAAGAATAATAAGAATTTTTTCCTTAGCAAATGAAAGTAGTCTAGTAACTTGTAGTAAACAGCAAGAACTAAAGCTAATGAAACCATAAATACAGATATACCACTCCCGTGGAGTCTAAATTCTGTGCTAAATTAAGTCAAAAGGCTAAAATTATGGAATTGGCATAAATTGCCAAATTTTATTTCTCCCAGAGTAAGGTTTTTAAAATATGCAATAGGCTGCTTAGTATCTTTTCAATCATAGAACTTTTACAATACACTGAAGTGATAAAACGTGATATGTAAGAGCTAAATTAATAAACCACATGGATTAAATGTCTCTCAAAATACTATTTGGTTTAAAAGCTAAGAAGAACACACTTAGGTGAAATAATAACAGGAAAATGTCATGAGGATTGACCAAGAGCAAACATCTGAGAAATAACTTGAGGCATGTTCCCAAACTAAAAATATACCAGTTTAACTCCCTCTAATTAATGCACCAAAGAAGTAGAACTTTAATTAAAATATACTTTGACGATGAAATAAGTATGCAGTAGGAATGGGCATGGAGTGCCTGTGTTGTAGATTAAAAGTACTGAGTAAAATATCTCATCAAATGAAAATATCCTCATGGTACCCCTGGTAAGCTCAGAAACTAATGAAAACTATCTTCCACTAGTGAAAATATAGTTTACTATTTCTTCTTTATCTATCAAACTATCTAAAGTAAATAGTTCTCATGAAGACAAACAAGGTCATTAAAAACCATGAAAGTATATGTTGCTGTTGCTAGGTGCCATTGAGTTGTGTTGGACTCATAGTGACCCACAAAGGGTTTTCAATGGCTGATTGGTTCAGTAGTGTACTGCCATATCCTTCCTTCCTTTTTTTTTTTTTTTTTGTGGTACTGGGGATTCAACCAAGGTCCTCAGGAACTACAGAGCAAAGCTCTACTAACTGAGATAAAGCACAGCCCATGAGGGTATATATTAAGCTTTCCATGATTGTCTCTTTTCACTATTCCTGCACTTTCCCAGTTTCTTTTCTGACTTTTCTGACAAATTACTAGACTACTTTCTGACTAGCCTTCATATATCCACCCCTCCAATGTCAGAAAAACAATAAGATGGGGCTGAACTTTTCTTCTTCTCTTTTCCTCTACTTTGTTATTTTTCTTTTATCTTATTCTACAGCTTCAACTCTCATCTCCTTGCAAATGACAGTTAACTAAGTCTCTTCTGCATGTTAGTTTCCTTGAACTACAAATTTAAGTATCTACAGAACATATTTTATGGTTGCCTTCATACTCTTCAAAACCATTTCTACCTAATGCAATCACATTATCTTTCAATTCAATCCAACTCCTCTTCTGTGCTTCTTAGAGTAGCCTTGACTTTCAGTTGGTTATTAAGCTCAAGATATCAGGGGTCTCTGAGAATAGCCTTCTTATCTCCTACATACAGGATCCTGTTACATTGTAAGTCAAGTCTTATAACAGTTAGCATATTTTAGCTCTGGAGTCCCCATACTTTTATTTCATTTCTTCACTCACTGCTGTTTCTGTGGAAAAGCTAGTCTTACCATGTCACCGATGCTATATTCCACTGGATAGCTGCTCTTCTTCTCATGGGTTCTTTCAGTTATATATTCTTTCTCTACCATTCCATTACTTTCTTGCCCTACCGTTCCTTTCTACAACAAAATCATATCAAAGAGAAGTGCCTTCTACACCTCTACGTGCCCTTGCTAACTAGTCATTCATTTATCAACCAATTGCAATTTGCTGTGTTTCAAGCTCTCAAATGAAAAATGTTATTTCTAAAGCCATTTCCAGCTTCCAGTGCAGCATATCTAATTTTTCCTAGTCTCATCTTCCTGAAATTTTCTACAGTATTTAATTATACTAATTATACTGTTTCTTAAATTCCATGGCTAACATACGTGATATGCATTTCTCAGATGATTACATTAATATCTGTTTCTTCGATAACTATTCATTCCTGCTTCCAAATGTAGGTATTGTCAAAATTCTGAATTTGATTTTTTTCTTTCTGTAGCCTCAGATACCATGTTTCTATGTGTTAAACTAGAATATTTGTGCAAACTAAAACTGTCTTCTCTTTTGAATTTCAGAGTTGTGTTATAAGTAACAAATGGCTGTACAGTGGCTTTTTATAAAATTAAATTCAAAATACGCAAAATCAACTTTATATTCCAAGTCAACCATGTAGCCAATTGACTTCCTAAATCTGTGTATTCACTGTCCATTCCAAAACTTCTTTTTTCCTCAGTGGAATGATTTGTCAGTAATGCCTCAGTTTTCCTTGATCCTGCACACCTAACTTCTTCCTCAGCTTTAGGAATTCAACCTGAGAAATATGTATTTCACACGTGACTTTTCCTCATTGTTTTTCCAGTTCCACAAACTGTCTTTCTTCACACCAGAGGAATATTTTGAAAGTATTTTCTGTTAATATACCATTTATCTTTTAAAAAGTCTCTAATGATTTCCCAATGGTTACCAAAATAGACAGGTTTTTTAGCAGTCCAGTAGTATTCAAGATCTCTCAAAAGCTTTCATGTTGGCCTCTATTCGGTATTATCTGGATCACCTTGTATAGTAACCCCTTCCAACCCCAAATAGGAATCAGAGTTGCCTTTGACAAATGCAAGACATTTGCATATTTAATGAGCTCTATAGAGGATCCATGAAAGCATCAATGTGTGTGAACCATTAGAAAATAATTTGACTTCACTTATATTTCCCACTTTATTTGCATTATTTCCTACTGATCATGGCAAGGTTTAGTGTTATTCATATCCTAAATCTTCACTGGTATTTTCCCTACAGTATGGACAATTCATTTCTCTTTCTACAGATACCAACCTTCCATCCATATTTAAATGCCATCTTCAAGCATCTGTTTCATGACCTCCTACAAGCAAGTAATCTCTGCTTTCTTTGGAGTTGAGAGTAAGTACACGTCTCATTCGTTATACTTGTTTTCTAATTTTGAATATATCACAATGTATATTTTAATATTTTCATACTGCATTGTAAACTCTACAGAGAAATGTAACTTGGAAGGGGGATAATTAAAGTTAATCCATTCACTCTGATAAAGCTACCTACCATTCAATATATTAAAATACAGTATTTACTAGCTGTCATCACTCATGATGGTATGCCAGTTTGCCACAATGTAACATATTATGTGTAACTGTGATGCTGAAAGCTATACTACTAAAATCTCATATACAGTAAGGCCACCCATAGTGGAGAGGTGTCAGCTGAGCTTCCAGACCAACACAGACTAGGGAGAAGGACCACATAGTCCACAACTGAAACAAATAGCCAAATAAAATTCCATGAATAGTAGAGAAGCACTATCTGATATATTGCCAGAAAATTAGCCCTCCAGGATGGAAAGCACTCAAAGGACTGGGAAACAGTTGACTCCTCAAAGTAGAGTCAACCTTAATGAAGGGAATGGAGTAAAGCCCTAAGAACCTTCATTTATTGATGTGGCACAATACAAAATAAGAAGAAACAACTGTAAACATCCACTAAAAACTGGAACATGGAATGTATATAGTATGAATCTAGGAAATTTAGAAATGGTTAAAAGTGAAATGGAGTGCATCAACATCTCCATTCTAGGCATCAATAAGCTAAAATGGAGTGGCATGAGCCATTCTGAATTAGATAATCATATGGTCTACTATGCTAGGAATGACAATTTAAAGAGAAATGGGGTTGCATACAGCGTCAAGAGATATACTTAAAGATCTGTCCTAAAGTACAATGCTATCAGTGATAGAATAATGTCCATATGCCTACAAGGAAGGCCAGTTAATATGACTGTTATTCAAATTAATGCACCAAACAATAAGGACACAAAGAAAGGGAAGATTTTTTTACCAGATTCTGCAGTCTAAACATTGAACATGCAATCAGGATGCACTGATAACTACTGGTGATTCAAATGCAAAAGTTGGAAATAAAGAAGAAGTTGGAAAATATGGCCTGGATGATAGACACAACGCTAGAGATTGCATAATAGCATTTTGTCAGATCAACAACATTTTCATTGCAAATGTATTTTTGTCAACACAATAAACAGCAACTGTTGTTGTCATTGTTAGGTGCTGTCAAGTCATGTCCGACTCATAGCGACCCTCATAGAGTTTTCAATGGCAGATTGTTTCGGAGTGGGTTGGTAGTGAGTTGCCACATCCTTCTCCCACTTTTGCGGTGCTGGGAATTGAACTCGGGACCTCAGAGACTGCAGAGCAGAGCTCTACATACTGAGCTAAATCCCAGCCCAAACAGCAACTGTACTCATGGGAATTTATCTGATGGAAAATATAGGAACCAAACTGACTACAACTCTGGAAAAAGAAGATGGAAATGCTCAATATCAGAAGTCAGAATAAGACGAGGTGCTGATTGTGGATCAGACCATCAACTGCTCATATGCAGGCTCAAATTGAAACTGAACAAAGTTAAAACAAGAGTATGAGAGCAAAGAAAAGACCTTGAGAATATCCCATCTGAACTCAGAACATCTCAAGAACAAATCTGATTCAATAGACATTAATTATTGAAGACCAAATGAGTTGTGGCATGACATCAAAGGTAACATTCATGAGGCAAGCAAAAGATTATTAAGAAGACAAGAAAAAGGACCAAACTCATGTCAAAAGGAACTCCGAAACTTGCTCTTATACATCAAACAGCTAACATAAAAGGAAGACATGATGAAGTTAAAGAACTAAACAGAAGATTTCAAAGGGCAGCTTGAGAAGACAAAATCAAATAATATAATGAAATGTACAAAGACCCGGAGACAGAAAGCCAAAAGGGAAGTACATGTTCTGTTTCCTTCAACCTTAAAGAACTGAAGAAAAATTCAAGTCTCAAATGGTAATATTAAAAGATTCTATATGGAAAATAGTAAACAATTCAGGAAACATCAAAAGAAGATTGCAAGTATACACAGAGTCAGTATACCAAAAGGAGTTGGTGGATGATTAACTATTTCAAGAGGTAATATATTATCAGGAACCACTGTCACTGAAGGAAGAAGTGGAAGATGTCTTGAAGGCATTGGCAAAACACAAGGCTTGAGAAACTCAAGGAATACCACTTGATATGCTTCAACAAACAGATGCACCACTAGAGGCACTCACATGTCTATGCCAAGAGATTTAGAAAACAGCTCCCTGGCCAACTTACTGGAAGAGATCCATATTTGCTTATTCTCAAGAAAAGGGACACAACCGAATGTGGAAATTATTTAACAGTATCCTTAATATCCCACACAAGTAAGATTGTCCTAAAGATCATACAAATGTGACTGCAGCAGTATATTTACATGTAACTACTAGAAAATCAACCAGGATTCAGAAGAGGGCATGGAACCAGGGATAATACTGCAGGCACCAGATGGATATTGGCCAAAAGCAGAGAATACCTGAATGATGTCTGTCTATGTTTTATTGACTTTGTAAAGACACTTAACTTTATGGATCCCAAATTATGGATAACATTGCAAAGAACAGGAATCCCAGAACTCACAATTGTACTCATGAGCAATCTATACAGAGACCAGGAGGCAAACATTCAAACAGAACAAGAAAACACTGCTTACTTTAAAGTAAGGAAAGGTGTGCAACAGGGTTGTATCATTTCAATACTTCTGTTCAATCTCTATGCTGAGCAAATAATTTGACAAGCTTGACTTTCTGAAGAAGAACATAACATCATGATTTGAAGAAGGCTGATTAACAGCCTATGTAATGCAGATGACACAACTTTGCTTGCTGAAAGCAAAGAGGATTTGAAACATTTAGTGATGAAGATCCAAGAATATACCGTTCAGTATAGATTGTGCCTCAAAATCAACAAAACAATAATCCTTACAACTGGGTCAACAAACAATTTCATGATAAATGGAGAAAAGACTGAGGTTGTCCATGATTTTGCTTTACTTGATTCTACAATCAACACCCATAGAACTTGCAATAAAGAAGTCAAAAGATGAACTGCACTGGGAAAACCTCTTGCAAAAGTCCTCCTAAGAGTGTTGAAAGACATCATATTGAAGATGAAGGTTTGCTTGACTCATGCTGTGGTGTTTTCAGTTGCATCATATGCTTATGAAATCTGGACAGTAAATAAGGGAGATGGGAGAAGAATTGATACCTTGAATTATTGTGCAGGAGAAGAATACTGAATTATACCATGGACTGCCAAAAGAAACAACTGATCTGGCTTAGAATAAGTGCATCCAGAGTGCTTCTTGAAAGCAAGAATGGCTACACCGTGTCTTACATATTTTGGACACGTTTCCAGGTAGACCAATCCCTATAGAAGGACATCATGTTTGGGAGAGTGGTGGGTCAATGAAACAAAGAAGACCTTCAATTAGATGAATTGACACAGAGGCTGCAATAACAGACTTAAACATAAAAAATATCATGTATAGAGCATAGTGTTGGGGAGCATTTCATTGTGTTGTACATAGTATTGCTATGAGTGGAATCCGACTGCATGTTACCTAACAGCAACAAGAATAGCCATCTAGGAATACCACTTGAGTACATGGTAAGAAGGAAAGGAGGAAAATTTTCCTAGACAAAAATGACTACATGTTTTCTTCCTTTTTATGTTATTTTTTATTTTATTGCAATTTACTAGCACAGAACAGGTTGTAAGAGAGAATCATGAAAAATCATTAGGAAAAAAACCCCTAAAGTCTTAATCCAAAAACTCATCATTTTCATCCAAAATATATACAGTAGTATTTTCCCTTATATAAAAAATTTACAACTGGAAGCCCTCCATCTGTCAGTAGTTATGTTTCTTATTATCATTGTAATCTTGGCTCCGTAATGAGTATCATCAAAATACTCAAAACTACTAAACGTTGCAAAACTATTAAAGTACTGAAATGAGGTTTTGTCTAATGAGTTAAGCAGTTCAGTGAGTAAAATATACACTAATTTTCTATTTATTATTTTTTTAGATATGTGAATTGTTTTATTTTATTTTTAAAGCTATTAAAAGGTCAGATATTTTCCATAGATACCAAGTAAAATCCTAAGCCAGAATTGAACTTTTCATAAGGAAAAAGCCAGCATATTTCTCCCCAAAATTGAGGAAAGATGAAGCATATGGATTTGACCTTCAAGACTAGTAACACTCGTATAAATTGAAGTACTTGTTAATGGTGTAGTGATGGAAAAAAGTGAAGAATATACAAAAAAGCATATACTGCCCTTTATGCCTTGGATAGAAAGTAGGAAACAGATGGAATTCCATTGTGTGGTTTCTCTGCCACCTGTCACTATCTGAATGGTAGCCAGTATTACAACTATACCTTATTAAATTACTTGATGGAAATATTGGCACTGGTAGGGGAACTACTTTTCTTGACGTTAATGAAACTTTTAGTTTAGAAGAAGTATAAAAATTGTAAGGAAAACTTGGCAATTAACACTATTTAATCAATAAAATATAAAATGTTTATAATATCTGTTAGTTTTAGAATCATTTAGAATTTGTGGAAAGAAATAACTGATCTGTGTAATTAGAAAAGCATACGTGGAGAGACCCAATACATTCATTATTTCAGGAAGATAAGACTGATGAAAGATGAAGAAAAACATTTCATAAAGTTGAACTTGAAGTTCATGAACAGTTAATGTTTTATGTGCACATACAAAATCATACAATAAATCCAATACAATGAAGTGGCTACAAGGCTGGGACTATGATGGGTAATTAGTTATATAGGAAGAGTTGAAGGAAAATATAGGACTTATATTTCTAAGGAACATATAGTATATACAGTAGAATTTAGAATATATAGAATATAGTGTAATATAGAATATATCTATAATCAAGCTTTCTAATTCTTTCACTTAGAATCATTCTTCTCTCCCTACTAGATACTATCATTTGTTTCCATTTTTCTTAGGTGTCATTAAGTCAGATCAGACTCATAGTGACCCTCATAGGATTTTTGATGGCTCATTGTCTGGGGTATTGTTTGGGAGTGGTCTACCTTGTCCTCCCATCATTATATGGTGCTGGGGATTGAACACAGGGCCTCAGAGAGCACAGAGCAGCACTCTACCAACTGAGCTAAACCCTAGCCCAGATGTCATCATTAAGGAGTTATAAGAGGTACAGCTAGCATAGTGATGAATCTAAAATAGGTGCTTAATAAAGTACCTGTTCAATTGAGTTCTTATTTTCCTTGAAAATGACTATGAAAGAAATAGCATTTTAGGAAAGATGGTAGGCAGGCAGAAGGAAATTGAATTTGAGGAACTATGGTATTGAGATGTCATGTTTAGATTTTAAGATGCTTTAGAGACAAATTGTTTAAAAATGTTGATACTTATGAGTAAATCTGCAATCTTCTAAGAGGAAAGGAACAGATAAAAGGAAGAGCTATGGAAAATGGAAGAGTTAGGCTGGTCTTTTGAAGGCCTAGGTTACATGTAGCCATGATCTAAATTCCAGAATAAGATTGAAGAAACAAATGACGATCAAAGAACATGGTATAGAAGAAAAGGAAAATAATATTGAAAACTAAGCCTTCAAAAACAAAGCTTGTACTGATTAATAATATGGGAAAACATTTTTAAAATACATAAATGATGATGCCACTTGAATATTTATGGGATGTTCAGATCGTATAGTAACTAAGCACCACTTAATATATAGATAGGCAGGCTTTAGGGATTTCATTCAGGTTAGTTCAGAATACATGAAGAGTCTTCCATTTTTAATGAAAATTTAGAGTTGATATCACAATTTAAAACTGGTGTTATAACTTATAAAGGTCCTTGAGGTATAGAGAATAAAGTCTATGTAGCATTATGACTATAATGTATCTCAAATTTTGAAGACAAAGATGTTTTTCGGGGACCCATTACACTGTTTGCTTCATGTAAATGTGCATTATAAGGACAGAGAAATAAGAAAAGCAAAAGAAGATGAAACTTAACTCCTTTCCAAAGCCTTGAAATGGGAAGATAGGCAGCAGGTAAGATTTCATTCATCCTGCTTTGGCAGCATCATACTTGCCATCAGGGCTCACCATAGGGAACAGAACTGCTGAGCTGGGACACCTGGTTACACAGGTGGAAGACAGCAGAACTTATCATCTTGTTAAAGGGGCAATGGCTCCAGCCAATTGTCCCAATGCTAGACCAGATGTTATGATGGTATATAACTGCAGTCTGTGTAAATTCTTAAGAATTAAAATTGAGATATAGAGAGAATACCTGCTTTTCCTCAAAAAGCTACCTCTGTCCTCTAAAATTAGCTGAAGAAGATCATATCATATAGATGATTAACATTACAGCCTATTAGGATATGTAGAAGACAAAAAAATGTATGTTGACATGTGCCAATATTATGGTAGGTAGTTCATAAAGCTTCTGTTAAGTCCAAGTAGTTCTTTTTGATGCCTATTCTAGTACCCAATGTACCCAACTAACCAAGAATTGTCCCCTTTCCTAATTGAAATTACTGCCAAGTTATTTGTTTTCCTGCTCCAAATAATCAAAATGGAATTATGGAATACCCTCACTTCTACAAATTCTAAATAACATAAGCTTTCATAAAGGGGGTCTATATGGCATCTTAAGTTTGTACAATAAGTAGACTTAGAGAAGCACTGTGAGTACAAGGACATACTGGAAGGTAGTCTAGTTTCTTCAGTCCAGGATTATTCTTTTTCTCAAATATCATGCCAGTTGGTGAAGACTGAGAAGATTAACAGTTCTATTGAGACATATTTTATATAAGCAGGTTTGAGATCAAAATACATAGATTAAACCAGGTAAATGGGGGAATAATGTGAGGATAAACACAGACTTTAAGGACAAGTTTCCAAATTCTTGAGCATCATATAATTTATCCTACAGTGTGCCTTAGTGTCCCTTTGAAGATTGATTCACTTCTTTTAGGTACAATCAGCTTATTCTCTACAATGATGCTATATGCATTTCTTTAGCTCAAAGATTCTCATTATTTGTCAATGTCAATTCTTTTCTTCCTTAACATGTAGACTTGTCATGATCTTTCATGGCTTCATATCTTGTGGTGTATTAGGGGTTCTCTCTCTAGTTTTCTTTCAACTTCAGTTCCCACTAATAACTTTCCTTCATTCACTTGATATTTTCTAGTTTATTCAGCACATCTTTTCAGATGAGTGTGTTTTATAGTTTGCTGATCAACTCATAGATTAAATAACCTTGAGATATTTGCCTACTAAAGTCTTGCCAGTCATCCTAGGAAAAGATTTGGATCATAATACTGCTTGGAAATTGCTAGGGAATTGGAAGTGTTACAGTCATTATATCTAGTACTAAGCCTAAAATGAAGCCAGAGTTGAACAGAAAATACATGAATACTGACAGATTTTAAATAAATTTGAGAGATTCTGTTTAAATTGGATGTGCTTATAGGAAAGGACTTAAGGAGATCTGTTATAACTAAAATGCTGCATTAGACCTAGTTGTGAAGGTTAAAAGAGGGAAAACAGAGAAGGTTAGTTCTAATAAATAAATAAATGATTATCTTTTATGTTGTTTTTAAATATTCTTTCTAGATATTTGCATATATATGTATATTCAAAAAATTTGTAAATAATGTGGACATCTTATACTGTGTATTATAAAGCAATCTATGACTTTACTAATTATGAGATAACCCCTTCACAGAATGTTTAGAATTAAGACCAATGACTTGAGATTGTCCATTAGGCAGTCCAAGTATTTTCAAGAATACGCAAAATGAGTCTTCAATTTGTTTGAACTTACTTGATGCTGGGTAGGTGCCTGCTACAGTCTTATAAGGTTATCTTTATTTGTCAGGTTATTAACTGTGTAATGCTTGGATTGTTCCATTTCTTTTATTTGTTTTATTTTTCCTCCATATTTCACATCAGACAATTCTTATCTTTAAATACTTTCATCAGCTAGGCAGGGTGGTGCATGCCCATAATTCCAGTAATTCAGGAGGCAGAGGCAGGAAGATCTTAAGTTCAAGGCCAGAGACATATGTGTAGCTTACAAAGACCATGTCTCAAAATAAAAAAATGAAAAGGGGTTGGGAAATACAGCTCAATGTTAGGGTGCTTGCAAAGTATGAGCAAGCCCCTGAGTTGAGCCCCTTATTGCCACAAAAAACACATAAATAAATACTCTCATCTGAGCTAGGCTAGTGTGGAAGATAGATTGACATATTTTAGATAATCCCTGGAGACTACAACTATGTATCATTTCCTAACTTCATGCCTATCATGGTTTAAACATACCCTCAGTCATGCTCTATTTATTCTGTTACTATTAGTGCTGTTGTTAGGTACCATAGAGTCAGGTCTGATTCATAGCCACCCTATCTACAAAGAAGGTAAAACCCAACACTGTGCCATGCCCAGCACTATTGTCAGTGCTTCTCTGCTATTCCTAACATTTTCAATGGCTGATTGTTTCAAGAATGGGCTGCCAGATCCTTATACCAAGCCTACAGCACCAAGTATTCCCAAACAGTCTCCCATCCAAGGACTAACCAGGCCCCATCCTGCTTAGCTTCCAAGATCAGATGGTATCAGGCACAAGAGTGATACAGTTCATAGTATAATGTCTCAAATTACACAGTAGACACTAGTGTGTTTAATTCTCTATTTCTATCGAATGTGTACCTATCATGATGGTTTACGTGGGTGAAAAGTTTTAAAATCATTCCGTGTTAACACTACTCAAAATTAATTTTGCTGATACAGTGAAAGGGCTGGCAGTAGAATTATAGTCAACACACAGTGAGGCAATAAGGGATTAGCTTTCTAGAACAGAGGAGCACACCCTTAGCAGTACTGCTGAATACATGCAGGCTTAGAGGACCACAGCAGATTTCACCAAGTGGGAATCAGGTAATGGCCATAGACACGTTGTGTTCGTCAGCTTTCCATCATCATAATAATACTTGACACAGAGTACTTAGGAAGTAAAAAAAGGCTTATTTGACTCACTGTTCTGGAGATTCAAGTCCCAGAATGGGTGGGCTGATTCAGGGGGCCTTTGGTATGAGTGGTGCATCATAGATGGAACATATATCAGAGCAAGTGGTCTTATCTTGAGCCAGGAAATAGAGAGGAAGATGAAGATACTGAGGTGCCACATTCCCCCTCAAGGGCATTCCTCCAAATTCCTAATGACCTCCTCTATGCCCTAATTCTTAAAGGTCTCCTGCACCTCCTAATACCATCCCTCTGGAGACTAAGCCTTTATATATAAACTGCTAGGGGACACTCACTGAAACTATAGCACATGTTTGGTCTAATATATTTTATAATCTTGCAATGGGTTGAATTGTACCCCTAAAAATTTATATGTTAAAGTCCAAACACCCATTGTAATAATACTTGGAGATGGGGTCTTTGAGCCGTGTCTCCATGAGGTTAGACTGCTACAAAAACTTAGAGGCTTAAAGGCTTAGAAACAACACACATTTGCTTCTCATGGTTCTGGAGGCTGGAAGTCTAAGGTCAGGGTACCAGCATGTCTGGAAGTCTGAGGCAGGGTTCCAGTACAATCTTTTCATGGCCTTCTTCTCAGTGAGAACTGCCAATTTCTCCTTGTATCCTCATATGGTAGAAAAAGAGCCAGCTAGATCTTTGACCATTTCTTACAAAGCCACTAATGCTGTGCTTGTTCTGTGTGCTCTGAGGCTCTGGGTTTGATCTCCACCACTACAAAAATGGGAGAAGGACCTGGCAGCCAACTCCCCAAATAATCGGCCATTGAAAATTCTATATAGAGTTGCTTTGAGTTGGACCCGACCCAATGGCTCCTAACAACAACAATGTTATTCATGAGAATTCAACTCTGATGACCTAATTTCTTCCCAAAGCCAAAGGCTCCATTTGGGTTTATATTTGAACATATTAATTTTGAGAAGGTGGACAAAAATACTCAGTCCATGATAGAGGATGATTCTATCATGAGGATAGAGCTCTCATGATGAAATTATGCATTTTTAACGAGAGAGAGGGACAGACAAAGAGAAAGAGACAGAAAGATTGAGATTTTACTTTGCTTTGTCATATGAAGATACAGTTATAAAAGGGCAGTCTACAAGTCAGGAAGAAGGTCCTCACAGTGCCTAACTACAGTAGCACCCTGGTCCTGAAATCCTAATCTCTAGCATTATTAGAAATAAATGGCTGTTGGTTAAGTCACATAGACAATATTATTTTGTGATCACAGCCCATGTTGACCACAACAAGACCATTTGTCTTCCTTCACCACAGGATTACTTGTGTGTTTTTGTGTTCATGAAGAAAGCTCAGCTTCCCTCAATTATAAGACATTATCTTCTGTTGTCTATGGAGTCATACATAGGTTTAGGTTGATCAACAGAGAATTGGATTAGAAAAAGTGCATGGGAAACTGAGTCTACCCAAAATAATACGTCCTAATGAAAAGCAGCTACAAATGAAATCTGTGGCATTTCTGGAAAATCAGATACCATAGTTTATGATTATTTAGTAGTGGTAAAAATGCTCTCCAAATCTAAAAATTATAGCATTAATATTAATACTACTCCTTTAATTTAAGAATGTTTGGATCTGCAAATACCCTAAATGTTCTACAATAAAAAACAGATTAAAAGATAAAGGATTCACAAAGCTTTCAGAAACTCACAGGCACTGAAATCCCTGGAGAAATGTGTGTAAATGTAAATGCCAACCTTAATATTAGAATAGTTTTGAAAAACAGCAATGTTATAGCTCTACTTCCATTTAAATTGAACATAAGAGCCATTTCATGGAAAAATCCTTAGCTATACAGGATCACAAATAAAGGGAAAGTCAGCCCCAAATCAACATAAAAGTGATCCAAATAGAAACATAACCAAGTCCCTCCTGTTTTTGTTAGGTGCCATCAATTTGGTTCTGACTCATAGAGAACCAAACACTCCTTGTGCCATGCCAGCCCAACACTATTGTTAGTGCTTCTCTGCTATTCATAGTGTTTTCAAAGGCTGATTGTTTCAGGATGCTTGTTTTGGAGTGGGCTTCCAGGTTCTTCTCCCCTCATGTCCCTCTAAGTAGAACAAAATTGTTCAATAAAAAAGGTTTAAGTTTAGGATCCTAGATTCATAGCATTATTAACCTATTATTTTTATTTTTATTTCTTTTTTTCTAACCTTTAGGAAAGAAGCAATGGTGAATCTTCCAAACATAAAGAGACATTTCTTTCAAAGAGCAAAATATATAAGAACATAAATGTGTCATTTTGCCAGCTTCACCTGTGAAATAGAGGTTATAAATACTCTATTCCTATTTCTTACAGGGTCATTGGGAGAACACAAAGAAATTTGTAAAGTGCTTCTTACAAAAGGACTCCTGAGTACAAGTGCTAAATTCATCATACGTAATAACACAATAAATAAAATTGAAACACCTCATCACATACATACCTCCTAAAATCTTACCTGGCAGATTTATTAGAGTACTGAAAATAATTACTACTTGTTAAAAAAAAAAAAAAACACTGCACATCTTGTGTTCAACAAAGAGGACAGCCTTTTGCTTCCCTAAAGCCTAAACTGTAATGTAATGTTTTGCCAAATTAGAAGATGAAAGAACACTTTTAAATCAAAAATAACAAAATAAAAATAGAACATGAAGAGAGGGAAGGTGAGGAAGAAACAATTAGAGGCTCAAAACAAAAGGGCCAGGAATTATATCTAATCCTCTAAGGAAATTCTGCCTTTGCCAGTAGACAGTGATACATTATCTGCTGCTAATGATTCAACCACAGAAATGTTACAAGAGGAACATAGGTCTTGAGAATCTGAGAATAAATGTTCAACATGTGAAATCAGAGCACATGTGCAAGGGAAAAACTTGTTTTAAAGAAACTGTGCTTCTTGGAAATTTGTACATTCTATACATTTATGTATAAAAGGAAAAGATGCTGCTATATAAAGGATGCCAAATTCCACTGATACAATGTTCAAACACATCTTGGGTTGGGGGTTCTTTTGCCACCTACTGATTTATCTAGCCATAAGTACTCTGTTTCTAGAAGACTGCCACCTATCAAGCTCATATAAAAGCAATTTAAAAATAAACTCACAATACAGCTACTGACTTAATAGTTCAAGTGGGAAAAATACAAATTAAAGTTATTCCGAAGCTTTTTATGGTACAGCATTTTGCCTCTACTGGAACTGAGAATGCCTGTTCCTTCCTGTCACACCTGACTTATTCTTTGATGCCTTCCATTACTTTAGTGTACTTTTCCAACGTTTTACAGTAAACAGAAGGCACAAAATATAACTGATGTCTCCCCATCTGTTTCCTTAATAAATGGCCTCTGCTAGAATGACCAGTGTAAAAACAGCAAAATAGAGCTACTTATCATGCCATGTACCTTGTGCCACCAGGGAAAGAGCTTTGTTTTGATAAGGATTTTCTAGATGTTGTGACATAATTTTTCCTGTGTCTCAGAGGTATTTGGTCATCTGGAAAAGAAATTTTTAAGTTAAAATGGAATAAAATACTCTACAAACTTTTAAATGGCTATTTTTATAGGTATATTATACATATTTAAAAATGACCAATAAAATGTTTCTTAAATTATATGTGTATATACATATTGCCCATATTTAATTTTATTTCAAATGTGTTATTATATCTCCTGACAATAGCATACTTTGTAATGTCATAGTCTCCAAATTACAAGTTATAAAAAGAAATACTTTACTTTCCTATCCTTAAGCCAAACTAGAGATGACCTTTCTAAAAGACTTTCATGGAATGGTAGAGATTTCTTAGTTAAAAATAAACTTCAGAGTGGTTTAGTTTAGGAAAT
>VMDO01013226.1:0-59055 GCA_007922755.1 Pedetes capensis | reverse complement strand
TGGGGATATAAAATATGTCTATTTCTGCTATATTCTCTTCTACTTACCTGTTGGTACATCATGGCTCAAAAGTCACTCTTTCTTGTTACATTAGTGTCCTAATAAGTTTCAAAGCTCTTAATGTATGTCCCTCTGTTTTGTATTCTTTTTCTAATGAACTTAGTGTGTATACACATCATTATTTTAAAATAAGTCTAAATTTATCACTATTGCTTGAAACTATTTTAAATTTATTGATCAATCTAAGAAGAATTGACATCTTAATATATTTCATTGTCTCAAATTATGGGTATGTATCCACACATAAATCTTCTAAATTTCTCTGTTGTGTTGCATAATTATAAGTGCTTATTTTTAAGTAATTTGTATTTTTTATTCCAAAGTAAGTAGTGTGATTTTTAATAACATTTAAAATTTTTATTATGTAGAAAAGCTGAGTATTTGATATGTTACATGGTTGAGTCTATATTTTCAGCTAACAGTTTATTATTTATGAACAAGACAGTTTATGTCTTTCACTGTAATCCTTAGGAAATTTCATCTTGATAATTTGAACTTCTTAGAAACTCCAAGAAGATATTAAATGTAATTGATGGTAGATGATATTCTTGCTGTATTCTAAGTCCTATGGGAAAATCTTTCAGTGTTTCAACATTTGATATGGTATTATCTATGTTTGTGTTTATCAAATTGAAGATATGTTTTCCATTTTTTAGTTTATTTGAAATTTTTGTTTATTCATCTGTTTATTTCTTGAGACAGAGTCTCACTATGTAGCCTCAGAGGTCTTGGACCCACTATGTAACCCAACCTGGCCTTAAACTACCAGTAATCCTTCTGCTTCTGCCTCCCAAGTACTGGGATTACAGGTGTGCACTCCTAGGCCTAGCATGATTTTTTTATATCAAGCATGTATGCAAAGTTTAATGAAATATTTCACACTTCCATTTAATATTGTTTTTCATTATTTATGTGTTGAAGTATAAAATTTTGAACTGTCTAAACAGAAAACTATTAATAATTGTTTGATAAGCAAAAATATAAAAGCAATCTCCTTGAAAGATAGATGCAATCATAGTGTTTAATGAGACAAATAAAGAAAGAAGTCACACCTAGAGAGCCAAGAATGTGAAAGTTGTTGTTGTTGTTGTTGTTAGGTGCCATCGAGGCGTATCTGACTCATAGCGACCCTCATAGGGTTTTCAATGGCAGTTTGTTTCAGGATTGCCTTGGGAGTGGGTTGCCATGTCCTTCTCCCATTTTTGTGGTGCTGGGAATCGAACTCAGGACCTCAGAAACTGTAGAGCAGCACTCTACCAACTGAGCTAAATTCCACCTCAGAATGTGAAAGAGAGATGGCCTAATAAGCATATATCTTCTTGACCTTCACTTCCACAAACCTCTTCTATTTCCAATTCCTCAACTTTTTTTTCACAATATTTTGAGGAGTTTTCTGTTAAGTGTCTGCTCACTCAGTATCCAGGGTAACTTGAAGGTGTCATATAAGTTCTGGTTACTGGACTAAGTTTCATTTAATACTAGTTCACAATGAATGTTTCACAAAAGAATGAGCTAAAAATGGTTATGAACGAGTACATCACATTCTCACCAGAAAAGATAATCTCTAACTTCCACAATCATCATACAATGTTAAATGGGGTAGTCAAATATTTGAATATCTTTAATAGTTAATTGTCTGCTAATTCTGTCCCATTATGCTCTTAAGAGTTTAATTTACATGCTATTACATAGTGGTATCCAACTACCATATGTTCATTTATGTCTCTCCAGAAATACTGAAGAAGATGGTAGAGTATCTTCCAAGAATCTAAGAAAGATGTCCTCTATCAATGACACTGCCTCACATCCCTCTGACTTCCTTCTGCTGGGTGTTCCTGGTCTGGAAGCTTTCCATGTCTGGATCGCCCTCCCTTTCTTTATTGTATATCTGATAGCCCTTGTGGGGAATTTCACAATCCTGTATGTGATCAAGACTGAGCAGAGTCTTCATCAGCCCATGTTCTACTTTCTTGCTCTTCTCTCTTTTATTGATCTAGGTCTCTCTACTTCTACCATTCCCAAGATGCTGGGCATCTTCTGGTTCAACCTTAGGGAGATAAGCTTTGAAAGCTGCCTCATCCAAATGTTTTTTATCCATACGTACACTGGCATGGAATCTGTTGTACTCCTGGCCATGGCAATTGATCGCTTTGTTGCCATTTGTTACCCACTGAGATACACCAATATCCTCACCAACAAAGTGGTAGCCATCATGGCCTCTGTTGTTGTGGGGAGGCCAGTCCTCCTGGTCATCCCTTTCTGCCCTCTTCTGAAGCGTCTGCCCTTTTGTGGACATCACATTATCCCTCATACCTACTGTGAACATATGGGAATCGCTCGTCTGGCCTGTGCGAGCATAAGGGTCAAAATCATCTATGGCTTGTTCACCATTGTTGCCCTGGTCCTTGACTTAATTCTAATTGCCGTCCCTTATGTTCAAATCCTACATGCAGTTTTCCTCCTTCCTTCCAAGGATGCCAGACTCAAAGCACTCAGCACATGTGGGTCACACATCTGTGACATCTTAGCCTTTTACACACCAGCATTTTTCTCCTTCATGACTCATCGGTTTGGTAGAAATATTCCTCGTTATATTCATATCCTTCTGGCCAATCTGTATGTAGTTGTTCCTCCTTGTTTAAATCCAGTGATTTATGGAGTCAGGACAAAACAAATTTGGGAAGGAGTTGTGAGAATATTTGTAAAGAAACGGTAACTCAAATTTATTCAGAAGTTTATAAATTCTTTCAAGCTATTCTTCAGTTTGTGTGTTTCTGAGGGTGCCCAACACTGGCACTAATAAAGGCCCACTCAGACATTACTTCAGCCACTATTAGGGTCTCCTAACTTATACTTGCCTGCAGCTATAGCCCTGTGGCATCTGATCCCGTCAGATCTCCAAAGCTAAGCAGGATCGGGCTTGGTTAGTACCTGGATAGGAGACTGCCTGGGAACACCAGAAGCTGTAGGCTGGGAGAAGGACCTGGAAACCCCCTCCCAAAAGTCAATCTGCCATTGAAAACCCTATGAACAGCAGAGAAGCACTGACAATAGTGTTTCCCCTGTTGTACAGAGGGCCGCTATGAGTTGGATACCGACTCGACAGCACCTAACAACAACAACAACAACAAGAATCAAATGCAGGGAACATCATAAATACTTAGGCACAGGAAAATACTTCCCTAACAAGATTCAGGTAGCCTAGGAAGTAGTACCAAGAACTTGCAAATGAGATTACATAAAATCAAAAAGCTTTGCATAGTAAACAAAACAATTAATAAAATGGAAAGAGAGCTGGCAAAATGGGAGAAAATCTTTGCTATATTTACATCTGTCAGAAGATTAATATCTAGGATATATAAGTAGCTCAAAAATTAAACACCAAAGTAACAAATGATCTAATAAATAATTGGACAATTAAACTGCCCGAATTGACATTTTTCAAAAGAAGACATGCAAATGACCAGTAATCCATGACAAATTATTCACTATCCCTGTTGTTCTTGTTAGGTGCCCTCGAGTTGTGTCCAACTCATAGCGACCCTCAAAGGGTTTTTCAATGGCTGACTGTTTTGGGATTGCCTTGGGAGTGGGTTGCCACATCCTTCTCCCATGTTGCGGTGCTAGGAATCGACCTCGGGACTTCAGAGACTGCAGATCCGTGCTCTACCAACTAAGCTAAATCCCAGCGCCTTCACTATCCCTATCTGTAAAGAAATGAAAATCAAAACTACACTGAGATTCCAGCCAGAATAGCTATTATGAACAAAACAAACAACAACAAATGCTAGTAAGGCTGTGAGGGAAAATGAACTCTTTTATACTTTTGATAGGACTGTGAATTAGTGCAGCCATTATGTAAATCAGTATAGAATTTCCTCACATAAGTAAAAATATAAGTACCATAGGATCCAACTATACAACCCCTGGGTTATATGCCCAGAGGAAGGTAAGTTACCATACCACAATGACATATCTACACTTCTATGTTTATTACAATACTCTTCCCAAGTGCAAGGAAATGAAATCATCCCAGATGTCCATCAATAAGTGATTGGATTAAGAAATGTATTATATATGCACAATGGAATATTATTTAATATTAATGAAGAATGAAATTATCCCGCTTGGAGCAAAATGGATAGAATTGGTGTCCATCATTTTAAACGAAACAACCCAGACTCAAAAAGAGTAATACCAAATATTTTCACTGACATGGGGGAGCTAGACCTACCTTAATTGAAAAAAAATTACACACACACACACACACACACACACACACACACTTATTACAATTGTTTATATCTAAGACTGGAAAACACCATGTGGCCTCTCAGGAATTGGGAGGGCACTAGTGAGAGGGAGAGTTAGAAAAAAATTGGGGAAGGGGAAGGAAAGGAACATAGAAGAGTAAAGAGGGAGAAAACAAGTGAAAATTACAGGATGTAATTTTGTGAAAATTCTATAATAACCTCACTATACTTTTGTGAGTAAAAAATCTATACCTCATAAGTATATGCAATTTTTGTTACATGTTAACCAAAAATTTCTTCTTTCTCTTAATATCTTTAAGGAAATGGAAATGTAATTCTGATTTGGTAATTGTACACAGCATGTATAAATTGAATTTTCACTATGTATCCCATAAACATGTACAATTAAAATACTAATTTAAAAAGGCCACTTCTTATTGTGAGTCCCCTCTCAGACATTCTTCTCAATTTAACATAGCATTTATCCTCATGTATTACATAATTAATTTGCCAACATTTGAATAAAGTTCATACTAATAAAAAAGCCATTCCGAGATTTCTTATAATTTTCACCAAATCAAATGTAAATAGTCTCCATAAAATATTAATACTTCCATTATAATCATGTAAATTATCAAACCAGGTCTAGTAAGACCAGACTTATTGCATAACCAAGAAAAAACTATAAGATTGCTTTTGATAAATGTAAAGGGAATTACATATGGATTTGTCTGTGCTCTTTTCAGTGAAAAACTGTTCACTGCCTTTCTAGTTTTTGTAGCATGTTAGGTTGAGCTCAATGCCTCACAAGTACTAGACAAATGCTCCATAACTGAGCTGCACTCACAGAAAATTTCTTATACTTTATTTTCAGACAAGTTCTAGCTAACTTGCACAAGGTGCCTCTGGCCTTGAACTCATGGGTCTCTTACCTCAGCCTACTGAGTCCCAGGGATGACAGGGGTGAGTCATGGTATCTGACTCCTGTGGGTTGCCATTTGTACACCCCCCTCCATGTCACCACATTCTATCTTTACTCATGACCTTAAGCTATGCTATAACATTTTTGTAGGTCCTGGGTAACTCATAGACATGTAATTTATTCTTTCCATATAATTCCAAATTGTCTTCTTTAAAATATATGGGAAGAAACATTATATGTTGCTATTTCCAATTCCTTTTGACATTCTTTATTCTATATGAATCAGTGTTACTCTGTCATTCTGTTTAAAACAATTCCATGTGAAGAGATTCTCTTTTGGGCAGCCTCTTATTTGCCTCATAGATGATTCTAGTAAAAACATTTAGCACAAATTGATTTTTAGATCGGCATGAGATGATGATTTTTTATCTTTTTTCCACAAAACAAACTTTGAGCAATTGGTTATTATGAGATTATCTGTATATTATCCAACACTAAAAATAAAACATTCAAACAATGATATTCCTGGGGATAAAGTAGACCATGGCAAACACAAATTTAATGGTTGTGGCAATAATAATGAAGGAGATAAGATTGATAAATGTTTAATAGGTAAATGAAAGCCATCCCAAGATTTTCACTTGAATTTCTTTGCTTTTGTCTATTATGTTTAGCACAATGTAAGCTAAGAAATGTTTTGTTTTTCCTTCACCTTTACATAAATAGCTTTAACTATTTACCCTAAAGTGTATATAGTGGATGCATAACATGATATTAAAGAAGAGTGAACAGTGTTTGTTTGGGAGAAAAGACTCTCAAATTTTCCTGCAAAAGGAAACGACTGCTAAGTTGAAAACAAAAAGGTTTTGATAAATACAAGTAAATGATAATAAAGACAATGATATGCTTAAGCCATGAGAAGATGTAGGATATGTACATTCTATGATGATGATTTATGAATATGGATGAAATGTGGCAACCTTTGTTTGAATAACACACATATTTCAAACACAGCATAGAGTTGTACTGAATTTTGCCTAATATTTCCAGTTAAAAGAACCAGGGAGTATAGAAAAGAATGATTTCAATCTATAACTTAAGTAAGTTCAGTGATTAAATTTTTTAAAATCTTTACCTGTTTTTTATGCCTGAACCTCTTAAAAATTGCAAAACTCATCTAGGTTTTCAAAAATTACCTGACATCATTTTAATAGATATATTAAAACATGCTTATGTTGTTGGATGTTTAAATTACAGTAAACATCTCTCTATATGAGTTCAGCTTAAAAGCAGGTGAAAGATGCTAGTATTAGCACCATCACTGGATAAAATAAGACACACTGCAACACAATTATGTGGCTTTCTTAGCACTTAGAAAAGTACATTTCTGTTCTTTCAGTTATTGTGTTATTTTTAATTCTGTCTTTTTATTAAATATTCATGCCAGAATTAGCCAACCCAACTGCTTTGCACCACAATGGACTAAGAATGTCCTAACCTCCTCCTATACTCACCTAGGAAATATGTTGCCTTACAAGATGTCTCAAAGTTACTTGTCTCAAGGAATAGTGAAAATTGAAGAGATGGAGACTCGTGTATAAAAATACTTAACATTAATACTGATATAATAAAAGGAATTGTTAATAAATTATAGTGATACAAAGGGGATAAGGGCTAATGAAGCATGTTTCTTTTAGAAAACTCAAGAAAAACACAACAATTGAAAAAACACTTTCTAAACCTGAAGTAAAAGTAATTATCCTATGTGCAAATCAAAACTGCATGATAACTTTATGTAAAGGTTACAGCTGGAAAAGAAAATCATTGCCAATGTAAGTGATAAAAAAATACCAAGACATTTTATTTCTTCATCTCTTTTTGTACATAGAAATGATAAGAAAACATAATTTCAGTTGGAAGAGTTGGAATAGTGACCATTTACTACCACATTACTTTCCAAGGTTTATGTTACAAGTATCACTTGTGGTTCTGTAGCTTGTTTTTTAAGAAGAGCTTCAGAATTCTGTCTCGTATCTGCTTGGTTTTCACCACATACACAATGGGGTTCATCACAGGAGGAATGAGGAAGTACATGTTGGCCAAGGTCACATAGACATGTGAGGGAAGCCTTGGGCCAAAGCGGTGCAGCATAGACAGGCAGATCATGGGAGTGAAGAAGAGGAGCACAGCACACAGGTGGGAGATGCAGGTGTTGAGAGCCTTGAGGCGTCCACCATGGGAAGCAATGCTCAGCGCAGTTTTCAGAATCATCACATAAGAAAGGAGAATGAGGAGAAAGTCAAGTCCCATGGTGGAGAGCACCACACAGAGTCCATAGACGCTGTTGACCCTAGTATTGGAGCAGGACAGCTTTATGATGTCAGGATGCAGACAGTAGGAGTGAGAAAGTACATTGGAATGGCAGAAGCACAGCCTCCTCAACAGGATGGGGATAGGCACCTGTAGAGTCAGGGTTCTCACAACAATAGCCAAACCTATTCTGGCAATCACAGGACTGGTGAGGAGGGAGGAATAGTGCAATGGATGAGAAATGGCCACATAGCGGTCAAAGGCCATGGCCAGAATGATGGCTGACTCAAAGTCCTGGAAGGTGTGAATAAAGAACATCTGGGTGAAGCAAGCAGACAAGGTCAGCTGTCGCTCATCCAGCCAGAAGATGCTCAGCATGGTGGGGAAGGTGGAGAGGGACAGGCCCAGATCAGAGGCAGCTAGCATGGCCAGGAAGAGGTACATAGGGGCATGGAGGGTCTGTTCCCCCCAGATAACAGTCAGGATGGTCACGTTGCCCAGCAAGGTAATGAGGAACATGGCACAGAGAGGTATGGAGATCCAGATGTGTATGGCCTCCAACCCAGGGATGCCTGTGAGCAGGAAATTTGAGAAGATGGAGTTGGTGCTGTTGATAGGAAGCATGATGCCTAGGCCACATGCCCTTGCTGGAATGAAATTGAATGTCCCAGAATCAGATGTTTATAGTTGATTTTAGCATTTAATTGACAATTCTTTACACTTCTTATTTTAAACTTTTGATTATAAGTGTCTAATATAATATTAAATGCCATTTCCCAGTAAACAGCATCCCTACTTCTAGAGTGTGAAACCTAACACTCATGATTAAATTCCTGTGGTATTATAGCTTATTAAAAGAATTTTTAAAAAAATTTAAATCTTGGTATTCAATTTACCTTATCCACTTAATTGATAAAATGATATTTGTAAGTGAACAGTCTTAAATACATAATCAGCTTAAAAAATAGAAGTCTCCACTTATCTATGGTTTCACATTCCCTAGTTTCATTTATTCATGTTCAACTGTGGTCAGAAAATATTAAATGGATGACACCAGAAATAAATAATTCATATGTTTAAGTTGTGCAGGATTCTATGTGGCATTATGAAGTCTCTCTGCATCCTGCTCCATATACCCCTAGGGTTTTAATCCTCCTTTTGTAAAGCATATTCATGTTGCATATGTCTCCTCCCCATTAGTCACTTAGTAGTTGCCTGGGTTACCAGATCACGTTGCATGGTTTGATAGTGCTGTGTTCTAGTGACCCTCATTTTGCTTAATAGTGTTCCCTAAGTGCAAGAGTAGTGATATTGGCAATTTGAATATGCCTCAAAAGAAACTTTGAAATGCTTCCTTGAAGTGTGTAGTTGAACATTCTCTACTACAGGAAAAGAATGAAGTTAAAAGAATGGTTTAGTGTGCTAAGTTCTATGGTAAATCAAATTTCCTATCTGTGCAATTATGAAAAAGGAAAAAGAAATTTAGCTAGTTTTGCTGTCACATCTAAAACTACAAAGGTTTGACCAAAGTGCATGATAAGTACTTAGATATAAAATTGAAAATACACTAAATTTGTAACACATATTTCTATATAGGAAAAATATACTATGTACAGAATTCAGTAACTAGTTGTCTTATAACACATCCTCTGCAGATAAAGGGAAACTATTGTAAATTTTTTAAAACTAATTCACCTATACCTACTATTATTGTTGTAGTGGAGGTCATGACCCCATGGTATTTCTTACTACATTATTAATAATGACACATATTAGACATTGCTATTTAAACTGTAGTTTATGAATACATTTTAATATGTTATATCTCTGCATAAGGTGAGATTGAGTACAGAAACTGAACATATGCATATGGAAATTTTTGTTAACTTGATATAATACTCTGTATATCTTTACTATAATAATAATAATAATCATTGTAAGTGCACAATAATGAAATTACTATACTTTAGATATATTTTTCATTTAATTTTTCTAAAAATTAATTTTTAGACTGGAAAGAAGGACCTAACAAGCCACTCCTGAAACAATTAGCCATTGAAAACTCTATGAATAACAGAGAAGCACTGTTAAATAAGATTCTCCTAGACTAGAAGGAGCTCGAGAAACTACTGGGGAAGTGGTGGCTCCTGAGAGTACATCTGACCTTAATGATGGGAATAGAGTTAAGCCCCTGGGACCTCCATTTGCTAATGCGGCATGACTCAAACTGAGAAGAAACACAGTTACTGCAACAACGGACTCAAACACAGAAAATATGTGTTTGAGTGTTGGATACTGTTTTGTTCTGTTGTACATAGAATCTCTATGAATTAGACTTGAATTGATGTCACCTAACAACAAAACAACAAAAATTAATTTTTGTCACATAAACATTTTGTAATAGATTGGAAATTTTAAATGATCCTTTATCACATACTTTGTCCATTGTTGGATGCAAATATATTTGTTTTTAAAATTGAACATATTAAAAGTTATTATCTATAACTCAAAAATACTAAACATTGATGAGATTATTTGGGAAAATCATGTTCATGGGCTCTCTTTTCAATATAATGCTAAATATTTTTAATTTAGTTAATAAGACTAGGAATATTTTATAAAATTTCATAACTGTCTATATGTGTATACTAACAACTAGTTAATTTCTAAAAAGTATATAATTCCACTTTTATTAATTTATTTCAATATAAGTATTGTTATGTCTTCATTTATATATTTAATAAATATTATTTTTCTTTATATGCCTGGTTATAAATTATGTTTAGCATCTCAGAGAAAGTTTGAAGCTAGTACAATTACCTGCTTTTGTTGAAGAGATGAGAAGCCTGCCCTAATTCCACTATAGGGTAACGCTATATGAGAGATAAGACCATTTACATATGGTATGTTATCAAAGTATATTTATCCAGGGAAAATTATACACTAACTATGCTTCCCCAAAAAAGCAAGCACATATTTTTTTCTGAGTCTACCTTTCACTGATTTGTCAATTTAAATAGACATTATGTACTTCCTTTTCATATATAGATACTATCATCTTAACAAACAATAAGCCCTACAGATATTGGTGTATACTGATCATCCCAATTGCTCCCCTATTCTCACTCACCACTGTCTGTCTTGGTCTTCGTGGGACTTTATGGCAGTACACACTTGAAAATCTTTACTCCCTAAATGAACCATGCAGAGCCTGACTGTGGTGGCCTAAGTATTTTCAACTACTCTCACTCAAATTCCACCTTAATCTAATCTTCGATCAGGAAAACATTCTTTAAGAAAGAAAACAATAATATCAAAAATATCAAAGGAAAATTTTTCTGTAAACTTTTTTCTGCATAGCCCTGATGTTGAGCACTAGAATCATAAGGGTTCTATCTGGTGTTTCCTTCTTTCACTTGGCATGTTATTCAATTTTCAAAATCTTAATCTGTATCAATTTGAGTGAGATTTTCAGAAGAAATAAGATAGGATTGGCCAAAGTTTTACAATTCATCATTACAAATAAGGAGTTTGGTATTAGCCTGAGATTCTTTATCAGTATTTCTTTTTTTCATCTTTTCTTTCTTTTGCAGTAAGAATGGAGAAGGTGAGTAGAGACCCAGGACAATGACTCTTCATTTGATAAGAGCACATTTTATTTAGTCCAAATAACCCTTCATTCTGCTGTTAAGAGTCTAGTACCAGGTTTTCTTTTGAATGCCTTTTCTCACCTCTGGGTTTTAAAATACTTCTAGAACCCAAAATCTGTGGTTCCAGAGGGTATTTATGTTCAGAAATGAAGCTAAACATTATGTTCAGTGTTTCTGTAGGCAAGGATAGTTGTGTATGTCTCCAATTAAGGCACAGGTCAAGCTTACTTCTTTTAACTGGTTCTATGCTATTTGTCAACTACTTCAGGTTCTACAGGAAAACAAATTGAGGACAGTTTCACAGAACAAAATACCCTCTGTGCTTCTATAATTCCTAAAGCTTCTTTATTCATTAATTTATCCAAAGTATTTTTTGTCTTAGTCTTACTCCATATGTAACTGAACCATGTTTTTTTTTTTTTTTTTCTCACCTGGAGTCTCAAGTCAAAGTAGTTGGTTGCTAAACTCCTAAAAGAAAAGTTTTCTCTTCCATGTGCAAAAAACAAGAATGCCTGCGACCTGGTTTGAGCTTTTGTATGATTCACTCAGCTGTCTTATGAGGATAGTGATCTCATGGGAAGCGTCCTTCTCATCATAATTTGAGGTGTGCTTTGCATTGATTCCAACAAATGCTTCACAAATATCCTAAGTATTGAGTACTTCTTTACCACAAGTAATTTGAAAATCCCTAATTAAGTTTTATGCAACCTCAATTCAATCTAATGTCAATTTTTCAAGATGTGTACCTTTTGGTAATTATCCATATTTTACATATTTTGGAAATTGTCAGAAATTTGTTGCATCAGTGACATCTCTTTGAATTCTGCTGTTGCTCAATTCATATGTTTTATATGTGAAACACAATGCTCATTTCACACAAACACACACACGGTTGTATTTTAAGAGATTTTTTACTATATAGTTTTATATAAAAATCTGAATATTATCTTTTAGGTTAATCAAACCCACAAATTCATTGAAAGTTTCTGCAATGGTAAAAATTCAACAAATTTCATTAAAATATTGTGAAATCAGTAAATTCTCCTTAGCTAAGACAAGCTTAGGAATTTAAAATGTACTTTTATATATTTTATATTTTCTTACTATTTTACATATAGAAGTCTCATTTTTCTCCCCATATCAATCCAACAAAACATTGTTTTTTCTTGGAAGAACTGAAAGTTAGGTAGGTTAATTTATTGCCTCTTTTGTCAGGCAATTAACATGTAGGCAATGTAGGCCTTGGCAGTTATCTTTGCATTAACTTTGATGGGCTAAAGATGCCCAGACAGGTGGAAAAATATTATATCTATGTGTCCCTGTGAAGGTGTTTTCAGAAGAGACTGACATCCAAATTGGTAAACTTGGTGAAGCAGATGCTTCTTTCAGATGTGGAATATCATTCAATCCACTAAGGGCTGGAATGGAACAAAAAATGTGGAAGAGGGTTGAATTTATTCTTTGCTTGAGCTGAGACATTCTTCTCCTGCTGTTTGGTGGACACTCTCAGTCTTCTGGCTTTCAAACTCAGACCTACACTTACACCATCAACCCATCAAGTCACAGACCTTTCTATTTGGAATGAATTTGCCATTTGTTTTCCAGGTACCACACAGCATTTTGTTGAATTTCTCAACCCTTATAACCATGTGACCTATTTTGCATAATGAATATCTTTTCTATCTATCTACTTAACTGTCCAAATATCTATCTTTCAATAAAGTACCACAGACAAAGGTATTATCCAAACAGTATGACAAGTTTGCCATTCCTACAGGTATTCATGTTGCTTTTGTTTGTTTCATTGTAGGTAGTCATATTGAATAATGCATTACATTTGTAAGTTCTTAAATTGTGGATTAGATTTAAGTGGAACAGGCAATTTCATTTCTAGTCAAATTCTCACAACTTTTGGAAAAGTGTAGGTTAAATGAGGCTCAGGACACAAGGGAAATATGTTCTCATAGAGGTGGTTGCTAAAATGTGAAGTCAGATCTTAGTTGATGTGTTCAAATACATGGCTTTCTCACCTACAGAAAAATGAGTATTTCTTATTGTTTTATTGATATATGATATGTAAAAGCCCAGCACAGAAAATCATTAGATATATACTATATTGATATCTACAAATCCAAAAATGTACCATAAATTTAATATATATACCAAATAACTGTGTATGTTAGTGTTTGCATCTGTACTTGAGACCCAGTGACGAATGGTATTATAAAATTCAACAATAAATTTAACCTATTAGTGGTCTTTGAAAATAACTAAAATTATATACAATATCACAGTTGGATCAAATAAAAAACAACATCCAAGTACAGCTTTAGTAAATGTAAAACTTCTATTCCTATTGGTGAAATAGTCAAAGGAACTGAGAATTTCTGTACTCCAGTTGGTTAATTATATTTCAGCTATGAACCAAAGTTATTTGTGCCTTTCTTATTTACTCAAACAAATTCTTCAACAAGGAGGTAATAATATAAGAAAACACATAAATAAGTAACTTCACCAGTTTCATTAAATTCTTAAAAATAAATTATTCAGTTAGGAATGTTTCCTTGAGAAAAAATTGATTGTACACATGATAAATAGTTGAATTCACTTATGCAGCAAATTAAGATGTTCAACATCATTAGTCAGTAAGTGTTGTTGTTGTTGTTGTTAGGTGCCGTTGAGTCAGTATCTGACTCATAGCGACCCTCATAGGGTTTTCAATAGCAGACTGTTTCAGGATTGCCTTGGAAGTGGATTGCCAGGTCCTTCTCCCATTTTTGCAGTGCTGGGAATTGAACTCTGGACCTCAGAGACTGCAGTGCAGCGCTCTACCAACTGAGCTAAATCCCAGCCCAGTCAGTAAGTAGATGTACATTAATACTATGGATTCCCATATATCCACACAAAGCTAATGTCAAGAAAATCATTTCAAAGAAGATTTGAAACAATTCTCATATATATTCATGATTAAAATGAAAAATCATATGGTTGAAATTGATATTGCACTCATAGTTATTCAACCAACTAAAATAACAGTTACCATAATGTTACCATAATGTTGTTACCATAATATTGTTGTTGAGTCAGGTCCAATTCATAGCAACTCTACTTACAAAAGACAAAACACTACCTGATGCTATGCCATGCCTGAGGCACTATCATCAGTGCTTTTCTACTGTTCATAAGGTTTTCAATGGCTGATTGTTTTGGGAGTGGGCTGCTGAGCCCTTCTCCCAAGCCTACAGTACAAGGTATTCACAGATGATTCCCCATCCAAGTGCTAACTAGGCCTGACATTGTTTAGCTTCTGAGATTT
Source organism: Pedetes capensis (assembly GCA_007922755.1). Classification (NCBI taxonomy): domain Eukaryota; kingdom Metazoa; phylum Chordata; class Mammalia; order Rodentia; family Pedetidae; genus Pedetes; species Pedetes capensis. The sequence goes on along the minus strand of VMDO01013226.1, from coordinate 44,544 downwards.
GATAAGATCACATGCCAGCATGGTATAGCTCTTTGACCTATATTCATAATTTCCAAAACTCAACCCACATATTCATCAAATGATGAATAGATAAACAAATCATGGTAAGTCACTAGTTGTAATAGTACTTGGTAATAAAAATCAGTAAGCTTATTATGTAGGTAGCAAGATAGATAAATATCAAAAGCATAATGCTAAGAGAAGGAATTAAAACACAGATATTTATGCACCATTGGTGGTGGTGTTGTTAGATACTGTTGAGTTGGGTCCAACTCATAGTGACCCTATGTACAACAGAATGAAACACTATCCAATACTGTGCCCAGTACATGATCTTTTACATGTTTGAGTCCATTGCAGCCACTATGTTTCTTCTCATTTTGAGTCATGCAACATCATCAAATGGAGGACCCAGAGACTTTACTCCATTGTTATCATTAACATCAACTCTACTTTGAGGAGTCAACTCTTCCCAGTTGTCTTTTGAACACTGCCAGCCTAGGGAACTCATTTTCCGGTACTACATTTGACAGTGCTTCTCTGGCAATCATAGGGTTTTTAACGGCTAATTGTCTGGAGTGGGCTGCTGAATCCTTCTCCCAGAGCTTCGAGAGCTCAGCTGAAATCTGTCCACCATGGGTGGCCTGGCTGATATCTGAAATATTGGTAATATAGCTTTCAGCAGTACAGCAACACACAAGCCCCCACAGCATAAGTTGACAGAGAAGTGTGGGTCTATGCACTATATGAGTACATTATTATAACATTCTTTGAAAGCTAAATCTGTATGGTTAGAAATCAGGAAAGTGGGGCCAAAGCCCTAAAGAGAATGGAGTAAAGGGCTGCCTTCAAAGTACTACATAGAACATTTTGGGAGTGATTAAAGTATCTACAGTTCAATTTTAGTGGTATTTATATGAAGGAATAGTCATGAATAATCATAGAACTGTGCATCCACTGATGATGAGATTTACTATATTTAAATTATACCTTAAAATTGATCCTGCAGAAAACAGAAATAACAATGAGTTTTAGTTTCTATTAATCTTCAGAATTGTCTTAAATCCAAATTATTCTGTCATGATACAGGCAGAATCAGGACAAGGATATAAAAGGAAGACATGATGAAGAGTACTGGAATGATGTTCTGGATTAGGAGTTTGGATTTAATAATATTCCCTAATAAAGTGTATAGATGAACTCATATTTTCTAAAAATAATAATTAAGTTGTCTCTATTTTGCAGTACATAGGAGAAGGACATGGCAATGCATTCCTGGAACAGTCAGCCATTGAAAACCTTATGAGGGTCACTATGAGTAAGATCCGATTACATGGCACCTAACAACAACAATTTTGCAATATAAAAGTAGATCTAAGCTAGAACTGCCTGTAAAAATATCAGTTTCATTGCTTTGAAATTCCTGGTTAGGTGAGTTATAAAAGAAAATGCACAAATATTCCACAATATATATTTTTAAATTATCATGCTGACAAATAATAAATGTAATGAATAAACTAAAAATACACTTTTGTGCATGGTGTTAGAATTCTTAAGGCAGTGGCAATTGTGAAAGAAAAACAACAATACTCCTCTGGATATATAAGCTTATTTAATATATTGGAAAGAAAGTTTGAAATCAATTAAATAGGATATGTGTGTGTGTGTGTGTGTGTGTGTTCAGAAAATTAACTTGAGCATTTTCTCCTATAGAAATATATGTACAAGTACACAAATAGAATACAAACAATCTAAAAAATCATTAGAGGGACAAGTAATTCTTTAAATTACATCTTCATTCTATAACATAAAATAGACTTTTTAAAGTCAGAAGGCTATTTTTGTAATGTCATGAAAAATGCCTTTGAAAATTCTTGAGAGGAAAACTTCAAGGAGTAGAATAATAGTCTGATGATACATATCATATTACCTTTGTATATTTTATTTTCTATTTAGAAAGGGAAATTTAGAAGCAGTTATGTTATGTTGGTGGGGAAACACTGGTATGTTTATTTCAAAATTATATGAAAGAATCCTATATATTTGAAGTTTTAACAACATATATTTTTCATAAATTCTTTCTCTTCCCTCCCTCCTTCCCTCCTTTCCTTCCTTTTCTTTCCTGTCCTTTCCCCTTCCTTCCTTCCCTCCCTCCCCCTTCCTTCCTTCCTTCTTTCCTTCCTTCCTTCCTTCCCATCCCTCTTTTCTTTTCTCTTCCCTTCCCTTCCCCTCCCCTCCCTTCCCTTCCCCCCCTCTCTTTCTTTCTTTCTTCCCTTCCTTCTTTCTTTTTCATTTTGCAATACTGAGGTCGTGTTGATCCAGAGCCTTGTGCATACTTTGCAAGTGCTCTACCACTGAACTGCACCCTCAACTCCTTTTTTATTTTTTATTTTGACACACGCTCTTTCTCTGCAGGTTGTCTCTCACCTAGAATTTGGAATCCTCTTGTCTCTGCCTCCTGAGTCACTGGGATTAGAGGTGTGTGTCACCATGCAAGGCCTAATAAGTACTTTTTAAAAGGTATTTTTTTTTTTTTGCTAAGTAGGTCAACTAATCCTAAACAATTGGTTTTGTCTAAGCATAGCTCCCTTGTATGCATTTCCATTTTGGCATTTCATACAATGTAGGAAGAACTTGATGAACCTACTGTTTCTAATAAAATGATTGTTGCTTGTCTTTTCAGTGCAATATGATGCTCTAAAAAATATAATATCTAAGAGATGCTCACTTCCTTTCACAGTTCCCTTGGGGTGAAAATAAATTGAAGCTTCTTAGCTAGGACAGTTAGGAATTCCCAGTATTTAAACTCTCAGGAGCCCTCTTCAGGCACCTGGGGGACCCTTGCTTGTTGATCTGTGAGGCTCAATAAAACCCTTGAAGTAAGGCTTTACTTCTCCACTCTGGGCTGGGGAGTTCTGTATCTTATCAGGAAGGACAATCCTGACAACAGATACATCTGAAAGTGAAAAGGCCATTCATGTGAAGTAAGTGGAATATTTCGGAGATAAGTACTATCCACTGCAATTTTAACCCTGAGAAAGTCAGTATAAATCAGTTGGTATAAAAATGATGAATTTACATTGAAATTACATTCTTAAAATTAAAAAGTCACAATAATTACTAGTGTAAAAGGACTAACAAAAATGGGTAGTATTATTGATTTAGGAGGTGTATGATTTGAAGATTAAACTTTTTGAAGATTTTTGTGCTTGCTAAATAATATTTTCTCCCAAAGCAATCCCAAAACAGTCAGCCATCGAAAATCCTATGAGGGTCACTATGAGTTGGACATGACTGGACGAAACCTAACAACAAATAATATTTTAAGGTTAAATGATTAGTTAATTTAACCTGTTTTTACTGAGTAATATTTATTATACTCATTAACAACTTTATATTTATAAAATATTGGTGAATGCTATATGTGCATATTGTGTTTCAAAAGCTGAATTTGTAAATATAAAGATTCCCAAATTTCAGGGACTTTTTTTTATTTTGATATTCCCCCCCCCCTTTTTTTTGTGGTACTGGGGGTTGAGCCCAGGGTCTTGCTTGCATCCTTTGCAAGTGCTGGACCACTAAGCTTCACCCCCAACCCCCCCCCCCTTTTTTTTTTACTTTTTGAGAAAGGGTCTCTTTAAGTTAACGCAGACTACCTCTGGTCTCCAATTTACAATCCTCCTGCCTCCGCCTCCCGAGCCGCTAGGATTACAGGAGTGCGCCACCGCACCCAGTTCGATATTTTCCCCTTATTCTTGAAACCAGTAGCTCATGAAAATAGTTTACTAGCAGGAATTACATTTGAATAACTCAGCAACCTCTATTTTAGGTGTGGAATTGTGGATAAGACTACATGTGTTTTGCAAAGTTTGGATAATTTTTATTTTTCTGCTATTAAGCAAAAGAGCTTTTCACAAACTGTATGTTGAGCTAGTGCTTACTAGTGTTGTTAGCCATCTTGATTTATAAAACCAAGATATTCAAATGGTTTTTGTGTTTTGTAAGAATGACCATTCAAAAACAAATTTAAATGGCCAGATTAAAAAAAAAAATACAAAACTGGTTTGATTGGAGAACTATTCTGCTAGTGTTTTGAGACTTTTTGACATGCATCTCCAACTTGAATTAATAATAGGAGATTTTTTTAATGTAAATTCTCTAAGTGAAGTTCTTTCCTGAATTCTGAATTTAATCAATATTGATTAAATTAATTTGATTTAATCAAAACCAGTATTGATCTCCATATAGATGTGAAGTTGGCACACACCTCTGAATCAAATTTCAGTGAAGTAATTTTTGTAAATTTTGTTTTTCAGTTCTCTCAGTGCTATATTTTTCTGTTTTCTGTTTAATCTTTCTAAATAGCCATTAAGATAGGTATGATTAAACATATTTTGACAATAAGAAACATTGTTCTCAGGAAGGTTAAGTGGACCATATAAAGATGAAATGATGAAGCCAATAAACTATAATAATTCAACATTTTTCCACAAGCTGTTTTACTTCTCACTCTGCTTCAATTTCTTTCTTAGTGCTTATGATCCTGCTTGACACAAAAATTAATACAAGGTGTTATAATATTGTATAGCATAGCATGGCATAATATAAACTCAAAGGAGAAGCAGAAGTAACAGAACTTCCTTTATAGCAACAAACCTAATAATGAGTTTCGAGTTAGGTCTTGATCAAAATACATAAATAAAATAAAATAAAATAGGAAGACAGAAAAAAGAAAGATGGAAGCTTTAAAAGTGTGGAAACCAAGAAACATCCTGCTTGTAACTAAGATATAGAATATACATATATGTATATATGCACAGATACATGTATAAATGTAAAAGAGTAGGTTTATGCTTATGCATAAATACAAGATTTTCTAATAATGATATTTGCCATATTGTTTTAATCTACCTCTATCAGGGGCATTTTCAACTAAAGAAATATAAGAATATTTATAATATTCTGGTCAGACTTTGAGAGGAAAAAAATTACATACATGCATACACATATAAAGTATTCAATACCTATATATTACTTAGCTGTATTTTATATACAATATTCATAATAATTTTCTAGTCTATTTGCTTATAGAAATTCAAGTACTAGCATTCACTAAATACATACCAACTTCATCTCTGGAATATGGAGATGGGCCAGGAGCCAAGTGTGCTTTATTTATATCCTAAAAACTTTCTTTCTCCCTTCATTTCTTCCTTCCTTCCTTCTTTTCCTCCTTCCTTCCCTCCTTTTTTCTTTCTTTCACATCTTTTTTCCATCTGTATTTCTATTGTATTTCTTGTTATCTGTTTTTATTTTTGCTCTCTTCCTTTTATACAATAGCTATTTAAGTTAACATTAGTCACTAGAACTTGATGAAATATATGAAATTACATTTTTACAATGCTCTCAAGTATATAAATAATAAAGAGGATTACATAAATCAATAGCTATACATGTATATATAAAACCTCATTCAAAGATATAATTTATTCTATATGCTATTATACTATATTGTGATTTTAATAAAACCATACATATATAATTTTAATATAAATTTGGCATATACAAACAGTATGAGATTTTATTTTCTTGCAAATATATTTCATATTTCTAACTGATTAGTTGTGCTTTCTACTGAAAGTAATATGGCATTTTATTTCATAATGCCTATAATATATTTATACATATTTGTATTAAACTGAATACTATGAACATTCAGACATAAATGGTCACTGATTAACTTTTAGGTAGTGTCCTCTGTGCTTTTGTGATTATTTTATAGAATTAATCCTCAAATCAACATTTAAATGTTACTGTTATCACAAATTTATTTAGAAGTAAAGTGTGGTTCAGCTTCCAGCCCTACCACTCTGTCATCCGATGCCATCAGATCTTGGAAGGTAAGCAGGGTCCGGCCTGGTTAGTACTTGAGTGGGAGACTGCCTGGAAATATCAGGTCCTATAGGCTTGGAAGAAGGAACTCGAAGTCCACTCACTTGAAGCAATCAGCCACTGAAACCATATGAATAGCAGAGAAGTACTGACAATAGTGCTGGGCATAGTACGTGTCAGAGAGTGTTTCATCTGTTGTACAAACGGTCGCTATGAGTTGAACCCTATTGAAGAGAACCTAACAACAATAACCTGAGGTTCAGTGAAGTAACTTACTTCAATCATTCTTAACTAAGTCAGTCATACACTTGCAGAAAAATCATGTCATAATACCTAAGATTTTTCAGAACATAGAAAAAATCTCAGAGAAACAAGGCTATGATCTCAAGTACTAAAAGATTAGTTTATACAGAAAAAATTTAATCATTCAAAACTTGGAATCAACAATAGAAAAATTAAAAGGTACTAAAGAATACTCAGAAGAAAGTGTGTTTAATTTTATGAATAATGATTAGGTGATAATTTCTAGAAGAGATACAACCTATGATTAATTAGAGATTAAGTAAAGACTAAGGAGAAAGTCATGAATTACAGAGGCAAGGTGAAATGGTCCAGTCGGAGGACTTGGCCTGAATAAAAGTATAAAGATATAAATTAATAAATTATAAGGAGAGATCTAAAAAATACATAAACAATGTATGCAAAGTACTTGAGGTAAAGATTTCAGAAAGAAATATCAGAGTTTATCTTAAAGCAACAGTGATTAAAATGGAGAATGACTGTGAGATTTATTAATAAAAGCCTCTATGTAAATAGTGTTTATTCTTAATTATTTCTCATTATAATCTCAGGTACTACAGACAATAATATTCCCACTTTAAAAATGGGAAGTAGTCACAAAGAGGTAACCTAACCATAGACTGCTAGTAAGAAGTAGAGTAATAATTCAAATCCAGCCAGTATCATTCCTGACCCTGTTATCTTAATAACAATAATATCAACAAATCAAAAGTAAGTAGACATGAAATGGTTTATTGACTCATCAATAATATTTATAAAGGAAACATGAGGGTATGTTGTAGGATTTGTTGTTATTGTTAGGTGGTGTTGAATTGGAGTTGATTCATAGTAATGCTAATTACAGTAGAAAGAAACTCCCCAACATGGTGGCATGCATATGATCTTTTGATGTTTGAGTTTATTGCTGTACTCACTGTGTTTCTTCTCGTTTGTGTCATTTCACATCAGCAAATGCCCAGGGGTTTTACTCCATCTCGATCATCAAGGGTGACTTTTCCTTGAGGAGGCAACTCTTCCCCAGTCATCTTTGAATGCTTTCCAGTCTGGGGGGCTAATTTTCTGGCATTATATTTGGCAGTGCTTCTCTGTTATTCATAGGGTTTTCAATAGCTAATTGTTTCAGGAGTGGTCTACCAGGTCCTTCTCTCTAGTTTATCTTAGTCTGGAAGATCAGCTGAAATCTGTCCATTGTGGGTGGCACTACTGTTATCTGAAATACTAGTGGCATAGCTTTTAGCATCACTGCAATACACAAGCCCTCACAGCATGGCAGCATAGCAAGGTGACAGGTGTGTATATATATATATATATATATATATATATATATATATATATATATATGCACACACATACATATATACATATGCATACTCTGGATTGCATTTGGGGATTCAGGAATTAACTGAGTCCTTGAAAGAACTCAAATTGCCTAGAAATTCTATGTGAATCAGAAGAGAGCCAGTAGAGAAGAAAAAATCAAAGAGAAATATAGAATATATACTTTTTGTACACAGGGAGCTTTAAATTTGTAAGAGAGAAGATAGAGGTGGGGAGTTAGGGACCTTTGCAATGGACAAAAACATGTTAAAAATATTTAAACAAAAATGTTAATGAGGACATGGAGCTCTTTATTATTATTATTATTATTATTATTATTATTATTACTATTATTATTATCCATTGTGCTATGTGGACTTTCTATACCAGAGTCAAACAGATAAGTGTGTAACATACAAGAGCTGGGGACTCATCCACCAGTTAACAAATTTCTGGTAAGGAGGGTCTAGTTATTTCACTCACCTGAGTAGCAGTTCCTTCATGATTAAGTCAAAAGAGAAGTAGAGAGGATACCTAAAATACATGCACTTTGATGACTGTGGATTCAGTATTAAGAAGCCATTTGCCAGAAAGAAGTATTTACTTTTGATACATTTTATTGACTTAATTACATAGAAATAAACATTTTGAAGAGAAAAATTGGATGAGTTTTGAAAATGTATGAAGTCATGGAATCACCACATTAACCATTTTATGGAACATTTTTATCTTCCTGAAGGTTTGTCCATGTCCCTTTGTAGCTGAACTGTTTATAATCTCTATCCACTTCCAACATCTCTGGTCAGCCCTGTGTCACTGTGACTTTATCTTTTCTCATGTAAATAAAATTATGTAATATTTAGTATTTGTCTTCTTGCTTTTGTATCTGGTTGTAATTTCTTTCTTTTTTTGAAAAACCATAGCACACCTCATAAATGTCTACAATTATTGATGTGGGCTAATCAAAAAGTTTTTGTATATTATTTAAAAAGATGAAAATGTTAGCAACCCAGTTTTAATAGTCGCACACTGTATATATGAAATGAATTATTATTCTGTACTCCGTACATATGTACAATAAAAATTCAAATTGTATGGATTTGGTATAGTTTATTCAGTCATGACTGTTCCTTTGGTTTTCTTCCAGTTTGTTTGTATCATAAGTAAAGCATCTATGAACAATTTTGTATAAGTCTTTATACAGACATGTTTTTATTTTTCTTGGATAAATTCTTAGGAATTGCTTAATAATATTAACTGTATGGTAACTCTATATTTAACTTTAAGGGAAACTGGTCTATTGTTTTCCAAAGACGTTGTACAATTTTGCATCCCATCAGCCATGTATGAGAATTCCAGTTTCTCTACATCTTCACTAAAAAACTTTGGTGCTTGATTTTTTAATTCACTATATCCTAACTTTAAAAATCCCTTTATAAACAATCTTTTTACTTTAACTTCTCTGACAAGATTTTTCCTTTCAGGTTGAAAAGAATCCTGGACTGCAGCCCTGCCTACATCTCACTATGCTGGCTTCTAATAATACTTCTAATTGGCCCACTTTTTCCTTCATTGGTATTCCTGGTCTGGAGGCTGCACGTATGTGGATCTCTATCCCTTTCTGTCTCCTGTATCTGGTGGCCCTTGCAGGTAATGTTCTTCTCCTTATCTTGGTTAGAGCAGAACAGAATCTTCATGAGCCCCAGTTCTATTTTTTGGCCATGCTGGCCCTCACTGACCTAGGCCTCTCATTGTCAACAATGCCCAGTGTCTTGGCTGTCTTCTGGTTTGATGTCCACCACATTGGCCTGGATGCCTGCCTGACACAAATGTTCTTCATCCACACTCTTTCCTCAGTAGAATCAGGTGTCCTGGTAGCCATGGCCTTTGACCGCTTGGTAGCTGTTTGTGCTCCACTAAACTACACTAGGATCCTGACCCACAGCACTGTTGCCTGCCTCAGTGGAGCTGCCCTCATACGGGGTGCCACTCTATTGGCTCCTCTGCCTTTTTTCCTCAGGACCTTTCCTTTCTGTGGGGCCAATGTCCTCTCACACTCTTACTGTTACTACCCAGATATGCTGAACCTGGCCTGTGGCGATGTCACTTTCAGCAGTGTCTATGGATTGGTCTGTGTACTCTGCACATTTGCAGTAGATGTTGTCTTCATCCTAGTTTCATACATGAAGATCCTGAGCACTGTGATGCAACTGGGGATCCATGACAGGAACTGGAAATCACTGCAAACCTGTGCTTGTCATTTATGTACTGTGCTTGTGTTTTACCTGCCCCTCATCAGCCTTGCAGTACTGCATCGTTATACCCCAGAAACTTCCCCAATTCTATATACTACCATGAGCAATGCCTACCTTCTCATGACACCACTGCTAAACCCTGTTGTCTACAGTCTGAAGTCCAGGCAGATCCAAACTGCCCTGTGCAAGCGATTCGGGGTGCAACGTGTAGTTGCTGGGGAATGAGATTTCCCCTTTTAGAAGGTATAATGATTTTAAAAATGTTATTCGTGATCTACTAGGTGCCAAGTAGCAAGCCATACACATCCTGAATTAAAACATGAAAAAAATGCTCAAGTCTTTCCCTTAAGAAGGGAGCTAAGATAGAAAGTCAGACAGAATGCTTGAATTATCCTAGATGTGATCATGAATGATTGTTTGTAGTAATAAGGAAAAAATGGCATTAGGAGCTTAAGTTCCATGTTTTCAGGTATGAGTTGAATGAAAGTCATATTACCACTACTCCAAAGTCAAGAGGTCTAACACTGGATGGTACATGACCAATGAAGAGAAGATTTTACAGAGAAATCAAAATGTCACATGATCCTTCATCTCAATATTGCTTAAGCTGAGACATTAAAATTAAAAAATTAATGATAAATGTATGATAATAATTTGATATGGATTGATATACTGAACAGTATAATAATTAACAATGATAAAGGAGCTATCTGAAGAAATACAATATATGAATCTGAGAAATATTACTTCAGTCACAATTTATACTTAATTCAGATCCTGTTTTGTTCCTAACTTGTTATTGAGAATACTTATTTATATCTTGATTTCCAGAAAAAGAATGTGTCTTTCCTCTCTAACTTCCCAAAGAGGAAAAATGAACTTCTTTTCTTCTGGGGTCAATTATTTAAAAGTTAGATTCATGGGAAAATGAAGAATTGCTTTGCAGGGTTCAAGGTTGGTGGCAAGAGTTCATGGAATTTTCTAAGGTAATAAATAAACATGTAATAGAAACAAGATTTGGAGCTGTTTTAAAAAAATTAAATGAATTATTAAATGGCAATTCACATAACTAATCAGAAAATATGTTTGATATATCTGACCCATTTATTGTCATAGAGTCCTGCAGGAGAAATAGTTATAATGGTTAAATAGGTTACATTCTAGTAATCTAAATCATAGAACAAAGGAGGCAGCAGGATATAATTATTGGGACTAGGCTTAATTTGAATTACAATGTGGATGCAGAAGAGAGTAAGACAGAGGAATCTGGGTTGAAAGAATGTCCTGGAAGACTGAAAAGTCCACAAACAAAAAATAGCAGAGGCTTGAAATCTGTCTCAATTCTGAAAGCATTCCCTTAGCAGTGCTCTGTTCCGTATTTACAGGATTCAGAGAGTTATTCTAGGACAAAAAATGTATCATCTTTACTACTAGAAAGAGATCATTTGAGAAAAATCATGAACACTGAAAAAATTAAAAGAAATTCTGTTTCTGAAACTGTTTTGCTCTATCTTAAAATCCGATTTGATTATTTCCTTTGTGGTGAGTCTTCTGGTCAGAAGCCTCTTAACTCTGACTTAACCAAGAATGAGGATATAGAATTGAGGACTACATTCGGCAACCTTTCCAATTATTTTTGAAGACAAGATTGAACCAGTTATTTAATTCTATACTGTAATAAATATGAGGCTGGGATTTAGCACAATTGTTAGAGTGCTGCTCTGCAGTCTCTGAGGTCTGGAGTTCGACTCCCAGCACCTCAAAAACAGAAGAATGACATGGCAATCCACTCCCAAGGCAATCCCCAATCAGTTATTGAAAACTGTACAAGGGTTGCTATGAGTCAGACATGACTCCACAGCACCTAACAATATAATAAACATATTCTTTTCTTATCTCACTCACTAAGTAGTAATTCTCTGAGTGATAGTATTTTTATCTGATTCATTTTTCCCTTACTGAATGCCATGTAGTTAATGCTCAGAAGAGTTGTGGGAAGATTTAAAAGGAGAATCAGAAGGAATTCTCTTTGTGAGGGACAAAGAACAAAGAATTTTAAAAGTGTCTTGTCGTGGATAATTACTGAATCAATAGGGTAAAGATTCATGAATTAGTGTGTACATAACTTGATTAAAAATGGATGGTAAATCAATGTCTGGCTCTGCCCTGTGGCAGTTCATTTGGAGGCAGCATCATTAGGATACAGAATGTGATGTTTTCCCTGATTTGTAATTACCATATCAAACAGAAAATATGATATGTGATATATACAATTATAAAATGAGCAAACCTAGTCTGAACACTTCAGCATACTTTCAAATACATACAATTAAGAAAAATATTATAATTAGGGAACTAATATATTTTTGAACTGGAGAACAACTGTATCATTTTCTAGTTATCTTCAATGTATCACCACTTGCATAACAGAAGACTTTATTCTTTTGTGTTTATTATTAAATTCTGACTTGGTCTTTGTCCTTTCACATATTTTGACTTATAATAGAATGCTCAATATTCATTGAGTATTTACTATGTGTCACACATTGTTATAAATACATTGTATATATTATCATATTTCTTCTCACTACATTCTTAGAGAGTCATAGCATTGTTAAAACTTCTTCTCACTGATGGTGACACTGAGGCACAGCCTCTTCACTATTTTCCCTTTGTAATGCAGCAGATAGGTTACTGAAGCCCTTTTTAAAAACTTAATCCATATACTGTTGCGTTCAACTAAAGGAAATTCAACTTAAAACAATCTGAGAAAATCAAGCATATATTACTTAAGTGACAAACTTTACACTATACACTGTTGTATAGTGTATACAATACACTGTTGTAGTTTTGCTTTATCATTAAATTTTTATGTTAGATGAAATAGATGAGGATGATTTTGAAATAAGAACTATCAAATGCGAATAGATTTACATAAAATTTATAAAAAATGAACCATTTTAGCCGGGCATGGTGGTCCACTCCTGTAATCCCAGTCATTTGGGAAGCAGAGGCAGGAGGATCACAAGCTCCAGACCAGAGGTAGTCTGCACAAGGGAAACCCTGTCTCAAAAAGTTAAAAACATGGGGTGCAGCTCAGTGGTACAGCACTTGCAAAGCATGCAAGTGTGAGGCCCTGAATTCAACATCCAGTACCATGAATAATAATAATAATAATAATAATAATAATAATATGAACAACAACAACAACAATAATTTAAAAAGAACCATCTTTTCTTTCATTTGGAATATTACCCCTTGTAATATCTCAAACTTCCCAACAATAGAACACATTTGTGTAACAATATAATTTATTTTTATCAAATTTGAGTAATATAGCTATACATGATGGATTATTATAAAGAATATTTTTGTAGCACTATTTGGATTGAAATGGAGGCCTATAGGTGAATGGTGAGAGCTCTAGGAAATAAGAAAAACATGAGGTTTTAGAAATATCTTTTCTGATCTTATATGTCCAGAAGGGTTCTAGTAAAACCATGCAGAGATGTATCAAATGAAGCACTTCAGCACAGAGGAAAAATAAACATGTATTCCTCTTCTATTTTCCAACATCTTTGGTACATTTGACCTAGCTTAAGTGCCATCACACAGCACAATTCTGACCTCTTTTGTTTTGTTCTATAAACCAACACATTGAGGAGAGGTGTAGAAAAAGGATCAATGTTGGACATTGAGTTTCTATAGGGAGCAACCTGAGAGGCAAATGGAAAATAGAGTTTAGTAGTTTGTTAATATAAATTCCTATTGAATTGTCTTAAGGTTTATAAGGCTCTACAGCCATCTTTAGTGGTTAGTCTTTTTTTTTTTTTTTCCTGGCAGAGAGTGGAAACAAAATGTTTTGTCTTTGTATAATCCTGTCTTGCATTTAGAGAAACACAGAGAAAGTTCCCCTCCATCTACTTCCAAACTGTGCTCTATTCAAAAATCTTTCATATTTGTGAGAGGTATATTCTGTTCTCCTGTATGTCTTTAAGGAAATATTATAAACATGGAAATTAGCAAAGCAAATCATTGTTTTTCCAGTTAATGTATTACTTGACTTTTTCTATCAGTAGTAACAGATAATTTCCTGGTTTTCTAGACTAGATATTCTGTTCTTTATTGATTTAATACGTTTTAGGCTATTATAAATTGGCATCAAAAATCTTTTTTTGTTTGAGAGCATAAAAGATAATCGCAGAGGTTATTTTTATTGAGGGTAGTGCATTAACTCATTTTGTGTCTAAACTAGCAATTGTGCTCCAATAAAAATGTCTTTCTTGAAATCCCTGTTCTTTAAATACTCTCTATATCTTATTATAGTTCCTCTGTTAATACATAACGTAATGAATATTTGAAATATGCCATTTTAATATTTGTATTAGTATCTTGTTTTAATGTTACAAAATTGTATTTTAGCAATTTAAAATCATACTGACTGATTTCTAAGGTAAAAATCTGGGAATTGTCATACTACAGGATCAGAAGCAAGCTTGGAAAACTCCATGACTCATGTCCTTAACACTTAGAGGGGCTAGGGATATAGCTCATGGGTAGAGCACTTGCATAGCTTACCCAAGGACCTGGGTTCAATTCTTAGCAATTAAAAGAAAACAACAATTAAAAAAACCTGACTCTTCAACTAACAGTGGTCAGGGTATAAGAAGGGGAGTAGTTTGGATATTACTAGACAGCACACTATTTATTATATCAAGCAACAGTCAAAAACATGAATTCAATTCTTGGTTCTACGGTTTAAATTAATCTAGAAAGTGAAGTCATTAAAATAACAAAAATAATAACTATAGCAATATTATCAAGAGCTTATTTTATTGAAACCAATCCATTATGTCTTTATTTTTTATTGTATTTGCAATATTGAATTACTTGGTGTAACTTCAAAGAAACACTTTTGTTTCAGTTTATGGCTTTAATTTGTTGATCATGTTTCCCAACAAATAGAACTTTTAGAGATATTTAGTGAAGTATGAACCATGACTTCTCTTTAATTCATGCTTTGTAAGTCTTAAGTCTTTTCATACCAAGTCCTAGCACTATTTTCTATCAGGATATCTTCTAGAAGTGATAGGATTTTAGATTTCACATTTAATTCTTGCTATAATTGCACTTAATTTTTGTATATGGTGTTAAACTTTGATTTGTTTCCCCATAGGCATACCTTGTTTTACGAGCAAGATTATTGAAAAGGTCAGATTTTATTCATTAGATTATTTTGATGCTACTATTGAATAAATCAACCATATATTTGAACAATCTAATCAATTCCAATGATCTATTTGACTATGTTAATAGTTCTCCATCTCTGTTACTATGACATTATAATAAGAATGAAAATTACATAAGTCCTCCAACTTGAACTTAAAAGAGGACATGATTCCTCTGTATTCTTTGTTATTTTAATTAATTTTAGTTTAAATCATAAAATGCATCAGTTAATTGGTAATAATTTAATCACTGATTAATGATTCAAACCTATATTTGTTCATCATGACTCATGTCAGGAAACAGGGATAATTTTAACCTCATATTCTTTCTTTCTCATTCACCAAGAATATTAAAATTTGTTTGTGTCAGAGATGTTCGTGATAACTGGCTTTCTGTGGTTGTGGTGATTTCAGAATGTTCAGTTGCCTTTTTTTCTGCCTGATAATCCTGCTGTTGGACATTTCTAAATATCTCCCTTCTCCCCCCATTAACTTACAGATTCTGAGGAATGGTAGAACAATTGTTTCACTAGGTATATGTATTTATGTGTATTCAATTTATGAGGGGGGGGGCTCTGAACATTTTCCTACAATACCATTGGGACTATTCAGCAAAGCAATAAGTATTCCTGTGAAAATTCAGCCAATGGAACTTCAGTACTAGCCTGATTCAAGTTCTCCAGACACAGACATTGAGAGGTAAAATTAAATATTTGAGTGCTTGAGAATTTTTCTAGTATATGAATGAAGAATAGACTATTTTTTCCTGAGCTCTGAAAAATTCTTTGGTGTTAATATAGATAGATAGATAGATAGATAGATAGATAGATAGATAGATAGATAGATTTATTGGTCTTTATTCCTGCATAACATTCACCTGTCCATACATAAGAACACAATGTCTACATTGAGGAGCCATAGTTCTAAGATATGATGTGCACATTGTTGGATATAAACTTCAGCAACATTAGGAGGGGAAGGATGTCATACTCTACTAGTGATTAAAGAAAGAATTATGTTGACACTCTTCCAAAATGTGGCCTGAACCCATTCAATTTATTCATATAATCAGATACATCCTAACCCTGGTTCTTCCCTGGGAAACTAAAATATGCTAAACCTGTCTTTCATTTTATCCATTTCTTCCCTTTCAAGTCATTCTCCACACAGTAGCCAGAGTAAATTATCTAAAAAAAATGTGATCATATCATCACTCTATTTTAAAATATTTGATGACTTTCTAAGGTTCATCACAACCTAGTCCTCACCAAATATATTCTGCCACACCTTATGCTTCTCTGTTCCAGTAACCTAAGTTTACCTCTCAGTTTTTATCTTCCATATATGTCAAAAGTCAGTCCTTCGATCTCTCCTTTAACTAGAATTCTCTTCTCTATGCATTTCTTGATATCTTTTATTTTTTTTCATTCCACGCACTTGTAGTAATGTATTTGTGTTAATCAAATATCTTGCCTTTGTTAAAGGGAACACATTATTAAAGGCCTATATATGACTTCCGGCATTTCATTTCCTGAAATCTAAATCTGTAGACTCTTAGGAAATTTAAAAGTAATATCCTTATTATATATTGACTTAGTAGAACATTAGATACTATGAATTGTTGACAGAGGAGTAAAATCATGGGTTCTCCTACAAATTGTCTCAGTAACCCCAAAAGTAACTACATGCTTTCAAATTTAGTTTTTTATTTTAATATAGTTTATGAAAATAAATACACCTAGTAAAAGTGATCTCTCCTATATGACAATAATTGCATGATGCATGAAAATTTTATTAAATTTAATTTTCCTTTCAGTGATCTTGACATTTTTTGAGATAAGATTAAGAAAAGTTCATTTGGTTCACTTTTTAGAGATATTAATATGATTATACTTCTATATTTTATATAAATTTTTATTAGTAACAATGTATGGAAGCAAAACTAGGGTAGATTTTTAAAATAGTAATATACTTTATGTTGGAAGCAAAGAACACTTTTCCAATGTATCCTCAAAACATAGAACAATCCCTTACATATAGTTTGTGTCCAATTAATATTTAATTGGGGTATAGCTTAGTTGGAAGAGTGCTTATACTGTGCTCTCCACGGCCCTGGTTGCCATCGCCAGCCCTGCAGAGCCCTGCAGACAGACCTCACAGCCCACTCCCAAAACTATGGGCCATTGAAAACCTTATGAATAACAGAGATGCACCAACACAGTGCTGGGCATGGCATAGTGCCAGGTCAGGAAGTGTTACTTTCTGTTGTATGTAGCTTCACTATGAGCTGGGCCTGACTCCATGGCACCTAACAACAAACAAATATTTACTGAGTGACTGACATGATGAATAAATGAATTCCAAAAGAGAAGAGACACATATAGTTTACAGTAAAAATATATTAGGGACATTAGGTTACATGAGAAAATCTGAAAATGCTGCCCCTATAAAATTGGGGTGGTATTATGAGGGGTGCGTGTTTATTATTTTGGAAAAAGAAAACTTGTGACAGGACTTAAAGAAAAAAACATTCCCAGCTTTATGTTTCACCTTTTTTTCCTATTCATGAATCAGACTATATCAATTATGTTATGCACTGACCTATAAATATTATAAAAAAATTTTCTATTTGGATGATGGATAAGGATGGACAGACCATAAGACCTTTAGTAATCATGAAAGGCAGGCTTATTTCTCTCAGTACTCTGGTGATAGAACCCAGGGTGCTCCATCACTGAGCTGCACTTGCATCCCTCTCCTTTTTTACTTTTTTTATTTTTAGACAGTGTTTGCTAAGTTGTATAGGCTGCCTCTAGCCTCAAACTTACAGACCCCCTGCATAGGTGTGCATCATGGTACCCAGCACAGGCTCTCATTCTTACTCATTTGTTAATGATTTTACTTTCATTAAAATCTCTTTTTACCTTTTTTTCTTTATATGTCTCTTTGTAATTTGTAATTTATTATAATTACCGAGAATTAATTTATAAGAAATTTTCTGTTTTTCAAATAACTTCACTAAATCATAGAGTACTACCTGGAAAATTGTTAGAAATGAAAATTATCAGGGCCAATACAGACCAAGTGAATCAGAAAGCCTCGGTCTGAAACTTAACCATCAGTGTGTTAATAAGCACTATAGACAATTCTGATGTAAGTCAAAATTTGAAAAATAAATGTTTTAGAGCCAGGTGCAGTGGCACACACCTGTAATACCAGTGATTCTGGAGGCAGAGGCAGGAGGATCACAAGTTCAAGACCAGAGGCAGTCTGCATAATTTAGGAAGACTCTGTCTAAAAAAGTAAAAAAATGGACTGGGGTGCAGCTCCGTGGTACAGCATTTGCAAAGCATGCAAGCGCAAGGCCCTGGCTTCAACCCGCAGTACCGGAAAAGGAAAAAAAAAAAAAGAAGAAGAAAAAAAGAAAAAGAAATGTGTCACATAATATTTTGTGATTTTATAAATGCGACTATTTTTAAATGCTCTATTTCTAAATATAGCTGAGAATATTAACATATGTTTAAAGTTCATTTTATAGTGTATACTTTCCCTGAATTTTAGACTTACTTGATATGCTTGTCTATGCTTTTTGTTTTATTAGTAAATCTGATAACTTTATTATTCATTTCTATTTATCATTGATGTATTGTGTTTATTTTATTATGCAAGTTGTACCAAATTCTTCCACTATTTTAATGTTAGGTTACTATTAATTATTAAATGTCATTTTTGGATTTAGAAGTCAAGTTAGGAATCTTTTGTGTCGTCATTGAACATTTTTTTTGCAGTGGTCAATTGAGGGTGCCCTGGACTGAGATGGGCTTTAGGCTATGGTTGATTATGGACAAGTCCTTGACTTTGCATGCAAAATTGATATAGATGCTGCCATTAATCTCCTCTAGGTAGCATCTTCAAGATCTCTAAAGGGGAAGACCTCAGAGACCTCATCATCCCTGTCATTATTGTATATATCCCCAGGTAAACAGACTGGTGAGGAGATAAGAAATGAAATGGAAAATTAATTTCATAAATCAATTGGTAAAAATATTTAGTAAAGAGAATTTCAAATATTCCAACTCTGATTTTATTTCTTCCTTTGGTCTCACCAATTTTTGTGAATCCAGTTTGTATTTGGGAACTCTAATTGTTTGGTGGAGCAAATATCTAATCTTGTAATAGCATTCTCTTCATCATGTATTTGGGATAGTCTGTGTATGATTTTATCTATTCAGGTTTTAAATTCTATTTTATTCTGAAAATTTGTTGAAGCTATGCTTTCAAGGAATGTGCTTTCTCTTTTTTATTTAAGGTTTTAGTGTGTTTAACTTTCATTTTATTGGAAACCTGGGAGGAATATGAGACAGAAACTTATTTACAGTTAGGAAGAGATGAAAGAGAAATGAAAGCTATGTATGTTGATGCACACTTATACAACCAGCTACTCAGGAGGCTGAGGCAGGAAGATCAAAAGTTTGAGGGCTGAGGCATCCTGTAAAACTTAGGGAGACCATCCATGCCTTAAAATGAAAAATAAAAAAGGTCGCTGGGGTTATTGCTCAAGCGTAGAGCACTTCCCTAGCATGTGCAAACTCTGAGGGTTCAATCCCTCTCAGTATTGAAAGAAAAAATAAGAAAAGGAATAAAGACTTTGAAGGCTTATGTATAGACAATTTTCTTGACTAGAGGTTCTTTACCATATAATTTTAAAAAGTTTTTCAGTAGTGTTCTTCTATTGGAAGGTACAGAATTTAAGTCAGTATTTTTGGACAGCTATGTTGTTACCTTGTTAAAATAATACTGTTCTTTGAAATTTGTATGCTTATATTATCACTATATAGGGAGTAGTGAAAGTTCAGAAACATCAGGTAAAAAATATTCTCATCAGACTAAATGGATAAGAGTCTGTAGTAATATATTTAGTCAATGTAGGTTAGATGTGATGATTTTATTAGTTAGGATTATATGTAGAGTTTATTGGATTGGTAAATCACAAAAACAATTAAGACATCTGACCATATATGGGGAAAGTGATATCAGTTTGGGGAATGTTAAATTCAAACCACATGAAGGTAATATAAGAGAATATACTAGAGGATAACCTGTACATTTAAAAGTGCTAAATTTGCTGGACACGGTGGCACACACCTATAATCCCAGCCACTCAGGAGACGGAGGCAGGAAGATCGAAAGTTGAGACCAGAGGAAGTCTGCATAATTTAGCCAAGCCCTGTCTCAAAAAGTTAAAAAAAAAAAAAAATGCTGAGGATGCAGCTCAGTGGTAAGGCACTTGCAAAGCATGCAGGCCTGAGGCCCTGGGTTCAACCTTCAGTGCCACTACATAAATAAATAAATAAATAGATAAATAAATATCAATGGAAAATAAAAGCACTAAATTCAAAAGAACCAATTGAATCCTTTATGAGGGTCATAGATATTGATATTAGGGCAGTGCTTAATAATTAATACCTAGAGAACAAGAGACTTTTAAAGATATATTAGGAGTAATCATTAAAATAAGAGAAATATTGAGAGGGTACTATTCTATCTAAGTCAAAGAAGATATATTTCCAGGGTGAAATAATTGAGATGGTCGATTCTTTCTTTTTATTTCTTTCTTCCTTCTTTTCTTTTCCTTTCTTTCCTGCCCTTTCTTTTCTTTTCCCTTCTTTTCTGTTTTTCTTTTTGATTTTTTTTTTTTTTTGATATACAGTCTCACTCTCTAGCTGAAGCTGGCCTGAGTCTTGTTATATAAACAGGATTGGCCTTGAACTCATAGTGATCATCCTGCTTCAGCCTCTCTGGTGCTGTCATTACAGGCATGCACCAACACTGCCTTGTTTTAGAATGTACTTGACACAAAGTACAGTACACATTTTCACATCTGTTTTAAGTTGCTTATG
Organism: Pedetes capensis; assembly: GCA_007922755.1. Taxonomy (NCBI): domain Eukaryota; kingdom Metazoa; phylum Chordata; class Mammalia; order Rodentia; family Pedetidae; genus Pedetes; species Pedetes capensis. Next base: position 23,652 of record VMDO01013226.1, on the reverse strand, counting down.
TCTGAATGGAGATTTATAATAAAAGGGTTGCCTGACTTCACAGCAATCTTAAAAGAAAAAGAATTTTCATTCCATAGAATGACAATTATTAATGCCACTTTACTCCCAATAAGTCCCTCATTCTTAGTCTTTACAATTCATTGGAAATATTTAACCAGATTACTATGGCTTCTTGAAATTTGACAATTCATTTTTGTTTACTTCTTAGGGTCAGTGTCTGGGAAACTGTTTTGAGCAGTGCTTCTCAGTTTTCCATGTCTGAATCTAATACCACAGCACTTCAGCCTTCTCTCTTCATCCTCACTGGCCTCCGAGGTCTAGATGGTGCCCGCCTGTGGCTAGGACCACTCCTAAGCCTGATGTATATCACTACAATGGCAGGGAACTGTACAGTAATATATTTGGTGAAGACTGAGCGGAGTCTACAGGAGCCTCAGTATCATTTCTTGTCCATGCTGGCTGGGGCTGATATTGTCTTGTCTGTCTCCACACTATTCTCTGTGCTCAAGGTCTTTATCTTGGATATTTATGAAATTGCATTTGATAGTTGCCTCGCTCAACTCTTCTTTATCCATACATCCTCTTCCATGGGCTCAGGCATCTTATTAGCCATGGCTTTTGATCGTTTTGTGGCTATTTGTCACCCATTGCAGTATACCAGCATACTCACCAACTCACGAGTCACCAAAATGGGGCTGGCAGCCTTGCTGAGGGGTGTAGCCCTTATGACTCCATTGCCCATCCTGCTTAAGAGGCTACCTTTCTGCAAAGGCCAGACACTCTCATATTCCTACTGTCTCCACCCAAATGTCATGAAACTAGCTTGTGGCCAGGTCAAAATCAATATTTTCTATGGGTTCATTTTGGTTATCTTTTCTTTTGGGGTTGACTTTCTGCTCATAGCTATTTCTTATGCTCTGATCTTCCAAGCAGTGCTGGGTATTGCTTCCAGAGAAGGCCAGATGAAGGCACTCAACACCTGTTTGTCTCACATCTTTATTGTCTTTATTTACTATGGACCTCTCCTGGCAATAACTGTAATGCATCGAATTAGCCACAGAAGTTCTCCATTAGCACATGCTGTCCTCGGAAATATCTACCTCTTTATGCCTCCAATGCTCAACCCAATTGTGTATAGTCTGAAGACTAAGCAGATTCATGCTGCCCTGAGAAAATCTTTAAAGATCAAGTAGTGAAGAATTAGAAATGTTAATGATGGTTTAGGTGAGGAATTTTTATAGTTGTTTAATAATTATAGATTGGCTGGGATTAGTTCAGTTGATAGAGTGCTGCTCCTTACTTTTTGAGGACCTGGTTTCAATCCCCAACACTGCAAAGATGGGAGAAGGATGTGGCAAGCCATTCTCTGACCAATCCCGAAAATAATCAGCCATGGAAAACCCTATGAAGGTCACTATGATTTGGACCAGACTCAATGGCACCTTACAACAACAATAATTGGAGACCTTTGTTGTAATTTTATATCAAAGATGAGGACACATATGTGGTATGGGATACAAGATCTTAAACTATGTTAGTACAAATAAAGGTAATACATTTATGTAATCATAATGTTTTATTTTCTCCCATATTTCTTAGCATGTGTTTAAGATCTTTTCCAAACAAAGCTGAACCAAATGAAAAATACAACAGAGTTCTCATGGTAAACTCTTGTCATAGACAGTCCTAATATTTTTCCATATTTCCAAATGATATTTGTGATTTAACAATTCTGTAAAGATTCCAGAGAATTTAACAACTCTTGTACCTCTTTCTCTAACTTTCTACTTTTTTCCTTTTCTTTCCTCTAGTTTTCATTATATTTTAAAAAAAATTCTCCCTTTTCTGTTCTACTATCATCATAAGAACAAGATTCATTTACTTCTATACTATTTGATTTATATCAAATAGCAGACTCCTTGGGTCATAGTAGTAAATTCGTCGATTATTTTATGTTTTATTTTGCTTGTTTATCTGTGAGTTGAATTTTATCCAAGAAAACTCTTCCCATAACTCCCATCAATACATGAAAAGCCATGTATTGCAAAAAAGTATATCTAAATTTCCTACAGGTTATGCCATTATTAGATTGTTTACTATCTTTTTATTTTTTCCACAGTTATGGGACACATTGCATATAGTCATATAGAGAAGATTTTTCTAGCTTTTGATATTAAGACACATGGGTACATATACACATATTCCCCAGGATAATAGTCCTCAGATTAAATGTAATCCAAAACTAAATTTATGAAATTCTGCTCCAAATGCTTCTTTTCTCCTCCAAACTCTTCTGTATATGAATGATAACTGAAACTTCTATGTTGCTATAGCAAAAAAATCTTATGTACATCTTATATATCTTCACATTTAGTCTCATTAACTTCATTCTCTTTACATTTCCTAGATGCATCCTAAATGCATTCATTCATTTATATCTCTATAGAGCGTTCACTAATTCCAGCCTTCTTGATTTCCTTCTTCATTTATTGCAATTGCTTAACTTTCTCCATATAATATCACCTCATGTTCAAACTGTTATTTACACCACTGCATAAACTTTATAAAATAAATATGATTTAGTTTGAATTTTCCTGAGAGTCCATATTTGTTATGGTAAATTTACCTTATACATATCATATGTAAGGCTCTCCATGTTTGACTTGTTTGCCTTTTCTTCTGTTCCTCTGTCTTACTAAATGATCTTAAGTTTTTTAAATGGTGCATGTTAAAAAAGTGCAAAAATATTCAGCTCGGTACTTTGTATACCTGATATACAATTTTCATCTTTAATTGAGAAAACTCTTGCTAAGAATTAGATTGGTACTATTGAACAATCTCTAATATTCAATTTTCAAGGAAAATTTAAATGAATAAAATTTCATTGTTAGCCCAGTCACTCCATATGTTGGGGCAGTTTGTTAAGACGTAGGCCTTAATAAGTAGGATCTGATTGTATCTACAGGTAGATACCATCAGAATGGAACTGAATTAGTGGAAACCAGTTACTGCTCATTGGAGAATTGCTTGCTTGCTGTGTAGAAAACAAAACAAAACAAAAAACTCTGCATATGTAGTATCAGAAACCGTCTATCTTGTATCAAGTGACTGTGAGAATCAGAAAAAACATTTCCTTTGTTTCTCTCTCTATTTTTTTTTTTGTGTGTGTATACATGCACATGCATGTAAATTTGGGGGATAAGTGGTCAGCATGAGGGAGAGAGAGAGACAGAAAGGAGAGAGAGAGAAAGGAGAAAGATTTATATAAAATGTAACAGGAGATAATAATGAAATAAAATACTCTCCATTTAAGAGATTTTCAAAGGAAGACTCTAATAGTCAATAGATGAATAGTTTCAAAAGATATATATATATATATATATATATATATATATATATATATATATATAAAATGATTTCTTAACAGATCATCAATGTGACCCTAGCTACTGTGAGAGTGACATGAGAGGAGTGAGCATCAGCCCATGTGAAGGAAAGTACTTCAACGCTCTTGAACTATACGGAACTGATTAATAGAATATTAATCATAATAATATCAATGTACAAATTAATGCTAATTAATCAATTAAATAAATATAAAAACAAAAAATCTGACATTCACTCATTTTTGTCCTTTTTCACTTTCTTTAGTGTCTCTTCTGTTGCTGTACTCTATTACTTGCATTTCCTCTAAGCATAATGCTCTGTCCTTGTCTCATGTCTTAGCCTATGCTGTGAACATTGCCTCATATTCCCAATCTGCACTTCCTTGATTGACTGCCATTTGTTCTGATTTTTACTCATTTTCCTATCTCAGCCCCTGTAGTAAACATTTTATGATTCTTATAAGGTGGTTTATACATCCAGTCAGGTTCTGGCCTTAGCTGTGATGATATACACAGCATACCAATTATTTACCTCTTTGCTTCTCCCAATAGACTATTCAAATGCACATTAATTTCCTAGATGTTCTTTATACTTCAAGATCACAGCAAATGTGAAACCTGTCACTAAGTTTCTCAAACATTTATGGAAATAAAAAAAAATAAAGAAGGGAGGGAGTCTAAGTTTTTTTTTTACCAGACACAAAGAATTCATTACATTCAAGAAATGCATATTTATTTCCACCTACTGTGTGTTACACCTAATACAGATATTAGGGATGTATTTATGAGCTAATTGGAAAAATGTCGGCTGTTATGCAATCTATGCCCTGGTAAATGAAGGAAAGGGATCAAAGCACAACCCTTTCTGAAACCATTGGCTCAATCAAGATTGTGTTTTCTGTTTTCTTTACACAAAATTCCTTCTTTTCATGTGTCTACTTCCTCTCTGTACTGTAGCAGGTGCTGTTATGTCTTCTCTGAGTCTATCCTCAGATATCTATCTGAACATCCACTGTGTGGTAAGTGTTCCTCTTCAAACTATGAAACTGATCTCTTGTCTCCCAAAGCTTATTCCCTGGGAAACAAATGGAGAAGGCCTGGCCTGCCTGTGCCTAGGAATTGCAGATATCCTTGGTGAAAAATCTGGTGGCTAGTGTTGTACATGGTTTAAAACATTACACAAATGCTATCATACTATTCAATCATTATGCCCCTTATTCTTATCATTTTTCTCCCTTGTTGGGAGAGTTATTCAATAGAATGCTGCTTGTCTCTTTAAAAATATACAAAGTACAAAGATATGTTTAAGACTAATAAACACAAAATTCAGAGTAGTGCTTACTCTGGGAAGAGTACTTATACACAGTGTGATTTAATTATATTTACAATGCTATGTTTATTAACTTAGATCATGAGTACATAGATTTTTAAAGAATGTTTTAGAAATAGTTTATAACATAGAAAATTTACATGAATAATAATAATACATTGTAAACTAATTAGCCTTTACCATGATTTACCTATGGTTAAAATGTTGTTCTATTTGCTTTAGAAATTGTCTGTTTCTGCCCTCCCTACCTCATAAAAGTTTCTTGAGCCTTTTGAGTGTAGGTTTCAAACATAGTGAAATTTATTCCTAAATAAGTCAGTGTATTTCTCTTAAGGACAAATCTACTTAATCACAGTACAGTCATTGTCTTCAGTGAATTTAGCATCAATACAATATTTTTGGGGAGAAGGATGAGGTACTCCACTTCCAAGGCAATCCCGAAACAATCAGCCATTGAAAACCCTATGAGGGTCACTATGAGTCAGACACGACTCAATGAGTCTTAGATTATTAGTGAGTTTATGTCTCTGCTAAGTATGCCTTATGCCTTATACTTTATACCTAGCAGAGACATAAACAACAGCAAGACAATATTTTAAATCTAATGTGTTATCTTTATTGCAACTTTGTCAATGGATACAAAAATACTAGGGATCCCAAAAATGTATTCACAAAACTGCATGCACATTTTAAGAGGTGTTATTTATGAATTATTTTTCAAAGTTAAATCATGGTAGCAGTGTGTAGCATGAAGTTCACTCAAAAGATGGCATGCTAGAACCACCAGGTGACAAGCAGGGCGGTCAAAGAAATGGTGGAAGCACTGTTGCTGTTCAAGGAGTGCAAGGGTATTTTGAAGTTGTATTTGAAATTTGAGAATGTGAAAGTAAAATGACAATGGAGGAGTGAGTATGCAAGAGAACCTCTGATACACCTAACAATTGTACACATTTGTGATAAGTTTGAGACTCATGGTGCCTTGTGTTATATGCACAAGGGAAGATCCAGGGGGTGTCATGCAGCAAATCCTGCTTTTGTTGCTATTGTGTTGGAACAATTTACAGGCCCACCAGAGAATTCTGCCAAACAAGGTACACATGAGACAGGAGTTAGCAGAACAAGCATACAACATATGCTTAAAACAGCAAAGCAGAAAGTCTTTGTCCCAAGATGTGTGTACTCTTTTCTGGCACCTTCTGTGTTCTTTAAGAGCTTTTGTCCCCTTTAGTCAGGGTTCATACTAGAATCACAGATTTAAATTGGGTGTCATGTTTCTTTAGTCTTATTCTATATGTAGCATTTCTATGACATTTTTCCTCTTTTGAAAAAAATTTGGGATAAAATTTACATGATGTAAAATTAATCACTTTTCAGGTGAACTATTCATTGGAATTTAGTGGTTTCACAATGTTGTAGAAGCCATCAAATCTATATAGCTCCAAAATATAGCCATTAATCCAAAATAAAACTTAATTCCCATTACACATTTTCAGTTCTCACTTATCTCTCCACTCTGGAAATCTACAAACTATTTGTCTCTATGGATTGACCTATTATAGATAATTCATTTAAATATAATTATGCAATGTGGGACTACTTGTGTTTAGTTTTCCACTTAGTACAATTTTTTGAGGATCATTTATGTTGTAGTGTGTTTCAATACTCATTTTATTTTATAGCTGAATAATGTCACATGAATGGTTATGCATATATATGTATATCACTGTTTGCTCACTTATGCATTAAATGATAGATCAGCTTTCATCAAATCATCAACTTTCACTTTTTAATTTCTAGTTAGCAATATTAAAAAGTCTATAGTCTTCCCTAATTTTCAAATAGTTTATTTGTGTTAATGGATAATTTTTTTAGAAGGATAACTTGCAATTTATAAGAATGGGCTACTTTTTTCCCCTTTGTATCAGCTAATTCTATTTCATTGTTGTTTTCAAGAAGATAATCATTAGCTACCACTATCTATCTCCTTTAAACAGTCTTTCAGCTTTTGTCTATTTCAAATATTTCTTCAAAGGAAGAGTGAAATTAAAATACACAAATCCCACTCTGATGTCCATATCAACTCTCATTTCACAACATGCTAAATTAGCACATTCAGCAATTTTCTTTTTCAACAATCATCAAAATACCATCATCTACTTGGCAGACAAGAACATATCTCAGTTCTCTCAAAAACCATTCCTTGATGTGATGGCATATTCCCCAAAGAGAAGTAGGCAGATGAAGGGCACAAAGATTCAGGATCTCTCTTTCATTAAGGCTGTGTTTGACTACTTGAGCAGGTTTCCCCTACCCTTGAATATCTTACACACTTCTGACCTGATCTGTTTGGTTTTTAGGCTATAGACTAAGGGATTCAGGACAGGAGTCAAGAACAGAAAGAGATTGGCCATGGTGACATGGAGAAGAGGAGATGCAAATGTACCAAACCTATGAATTAGGGCCAAAACAATGAGTGGCACATAAAAGATGAAGACAGTGAAGATGTGGGAAACACAAGTATTGAGAGCCTTGAGCTGACCATTTCCTGAAGCAATACCCAGTACTGTTTTCAAAATCAGAATGTATGAAAGGACAATAAACAGAAAGTCAATTCCGAAAGAACAGAGAACTAGACACAATCCATAGATGATGTTGATTCTGACAGGGCCACAGGCCAGCTTCATAATATCGGGATGGTAGCAGTAACAATGGGATAGAATGACACCCTTGCAAAAGGGCAATCGCTTGAGCAGGATCGGCAAAGGCACCATCAACATCACACCTCGAGTCACAGCGGCAAGTCCTATTCCAATAATCCGGAGAGGAGTTAAAACCATAGTGTAATGCAGTGGGTTGTGAATAGCTAAAAATCGGTCCAAGGCCATGGCCAGCAGGATAGCTGACTCTATGGATGAGAAGGTATGAATGAAGAACATCTGTGTCAGGCAGGAGTGGAACCCCACCTCCTTGTGATTCAGGAGGAAGACACTGAATACTGTAGGGAGAGTTGATAAAGATAGACTAACATCTGCAGCTGCCAGCATAGATAGAAAGAGGTACTGAGGCTCGTGAAGGATGGAGGTACTTTTGATAATATAGAGAATGGCACAGTTTCCTAGCAGAGCAATAAGATACATGATGCACAGTGGGATAGAGACCCATATCTGTACAGCCTCTAGTCCAGGGATTCCTGTTAGTAGGAGAGTAGGTGGTTGAAACCAGCTACCGTTTGTAAGCTCCATGAGAATATCCCTTGAAATGCAGCCGATCAGCTACGAAATTAAAAGAAAAAAAAAGAATGATGGATTTGAAAACAGGAAGAGATAATACATCTAATTACTCTGACTCAGCATTCATCTTAGAAATGTTTACATTACAAATTGGTCCATGGAAGGTTTCCAAATATATCTGAAAAACTGTGTGGAGTTTGGACAATAAATATCTGCTATCAAATTGTTACAGTGTATAGAGTAACAATCGTTGATTAAATGAAACTAAAAACTAAGGACATAATTCACTTTTCATCTTTATGAGAAAATATCATTCTGAGAAGACTTTCTCTATTTTGACATTACTTGTTGATGTTTGTATCTGCTTTTATTTTAATTTGTCCTTGTCAAAATTCTGAAAACAGTTCCCTTTTTTCCCACATCAATATCATCCCTGTAAACAGTCATCTGGAAATCTGGGCATTTTTTTCCTGGTATTTCTCCCTGCAGAAATAAACCACAAGATAGTTCAATAACTATCATTAATTGGTTAAAAGCCACTTTGTATCCATCATTCTGTTAAAATATTTATAGCTACTTCTTATTATAAGAATTTCTCTAACTGTGACATTTTTACTGAATAGAAAAATGTAATGCTTTTGTTCCTATATTTGACATTTACCACATTTGATTTCATATTATATTCTACTTATAACCTAAATGAATTTCCTTTAACCAATTGGACTTTAAGTGTCTTTAACACTGGGATTACAAACTTCACCCCTCAATGAGGACAGTCTAATCTGTTTGGACATAAAAAACACATAGAAAATTTTGTTTAATAAAACATAATTAAATTTTACAAGTAAATTAGTAGTTTAGACATTTCTTGCGGAGCACGTTTCCTTATACCTAGCAGAGACATAAATTCACTAATAATCCTAGATTCATTTTAAAATCTAATGTACCAAAAGTTTTAGAAGTTATACCTTCCTGAAAAATCCTACTCAAAGGTCAGATCACATTAAAAGGGGGGGAGGGAAGATAAGAATGAGGTCAATACAAATGGACTAAAAATCACATGTAATTGTTCTAACAAGATAGAAACAAAGACCACTACAGGAAAAGTTTCTATCTTAAACAGAAATGGAACCCAAGGACATATAGTAAAATACTATATAGTAAAAGATAGAGAAGACTTGGATGGGAAACTTAGATAGGAAGGGGGGAGGGGGAAACATAGAGGAAGGTAAGGGGTAACCTATATGAATAATGCTTATCAAATTGCATATATGAAAATTGTCACAACGAAAAGCATGTCAAAATGAATCACATTATGATGTACATTAAAAATTTCTAATAAAAAAAAAAAGTTATACCTTCCTCTGGTATCATTTAAAACAGTGAATCCCATTAAACTGGAAAGTAGAGGAAGAGATGCATATGATTTGACAGGAAATATCCTACAATTGTCAACTTGCTCAATTTCTAGGTGTACTTGTCCAGGATTTCCATTTATCAATATGGTGGATCACTCATCCCAGCCAGAATTTTTTTCTTCAAACTATTCTTAGAGATTCAAAAGACAGAGGCTTCTAGCCTCTGCCAAATTCTTTTGTGACATGTAATTTCTAATTTTCCCCTAGATCCTGACACACACTTTGCTCTGCCATTTCTGTAGCATGGCAAAACTCTTGTAAAATTCTTTCTCCTTAAATATGCCTATTTTCACCTTTTCCCAACTCTCTTTCCTCTTCCTCCTCTAAGAACTCTGAGCTTCCATGATATTTCATTTTTTTAAAAAGGGAAAATTCCAGGTAAGCATTCCTAAAGACAATGTCCCATCCCTATTATGTTATTGAGCACACTGTGTGATCTCCTCACCATGAAACCCAAACCCTCAGCATAGGTTGACAAATGAGTTCTGCAGCACAATTCCCTTTTAGTCTCACCTGTTTGGGCATAGGTGAGGAATGGGTGAGCTCTTAGTTGGTGTTCAAAGACTGATAGAGGCAGTTGCCTGGCAGTAAGATTATTTATTGCAACAAATAGAAAATCATCAATGGAGGGACTAGAGGGAGGTTATCAAAATATTCCCATGAGACAGTAGTTTCAATATGTCACAAAAACAAATTACTTGGGGCCAAGGCCACACCAAGTTTGCTTTTATCACTTTCTGTAGTTCTTATAATTCATCACATATTCAGTCATGGAAACAGTTGCATCTCTACTGTCCATCACAAACATATAATGAGATCTTTACAAGCGATTGTTCTCCTCAAGTGACTTTTGTTTCTGAACTTAATTTGAATCATTTTTTAAGTGAATAACATTGAAATATAATTTTCAACTTTCTGAGAAACTGGGAGATAGAAACTCTTACCATTGTTACAATGTTCATTATCATTATATTGTTTTGCAACATTGCAATGATGTTGATTTTCTTGATGGGAATAGTATAGCCTGAGGTAATGTGGCCTCATTATAAGTTTTAGTTCTCTCTTCTTCCTATAAAATTGGTTGCAACTTTCCCCCCAGCTTTCAAAGTTTTATTATATTTTTCTCCTGTTTATAACTTTTTCCTCTCTTTTCCAGTTTATAGCATTTATTTTCTTCTTTGTCCCAAGTGTCTAAGACAGTGCCTGTTTTATAGGAGGGAATTAGATATACTTGATCAGTGAGGAATGGCTGGATAAGGACTTCTATGTTTGGCTTGAATGGAGTAAGAAAGATTGATTTTATTTTCTCACCTAAATCAATGAAAATAAATAGAATATGTGAAGTAACTATTTCCACATGATGAGGAGCTAGAAACAAAGGACAATAATCTGAGAGAGATGGGGAAACTAGCACAACATGCTTTATAATTTCTACTGGTCACTTCTTTTAGAAAATTCCTAGGCTGTGGTAAATGGAAAAGAAACCTAGATATACAATATGAACCCTCAGAGTTGAAAAAAATCATTGCTGAGAGTTTGAGAAGAAAGTATTGAATTCACAGGAGTGGAGAAGAACTGCCCAAAGAAAAACATATGCAGAAATGCACCTCGTTTATTCATTAGGATATCAGCTGGCTGCACATATGTGAGAAAAGGCCTAGGGCCAAACAAAAATACAGCCTAAAGTGTAAAAGGAAACAGGCCTTGTGCTCAGCACGGTCTGAATAAGTGCTTTTTCCTAGCCAGAAGGAATACTTCCTAAACCCAAGGACATTGGCTAGAGTATGCTGAAAAATGAAGTCCTACTAGTGGGAAGTAAGTAGCAAGTATTCCTAGACTAAGTGTTCTCTGGTTACATAGGAAAAATCTTAAAAGCAATATTTTGAGGCCCAAACTATTTCCTGGTAATTTAAAGGCAAAGTAAGAACAAAGATTAAGAATATGTAAGGGGTGGGGAACTGGAGAAAGAGGGTAATGATGGGCAAAGTTAGCACAATTTCAGCACCTGGGGCCTAGACCACAACCTGGGAAAGGAATTGAGCCTGGATATTCCATGGGCCACCACTACCTACTCTGGCTCTTACAAAACTATGAATGAGTTTACCCAGTTGTCATTGCTCAGGCCTTGGAGCTTCTGGGTGGGTAGTGTCAGTGTGCCCTGCTTAACATACCCCAAGGACATCTTCCAGGACCATAAGAGAAAGTTTTGTCTTGGGACTTCTGCACGGTGTTCCAAAAGGTGATGAAGAACTACATGGAGTAGATGCCAGAGTTATTTGGAAACCTATCAGAAAAAAATAAGTGACTCAATGAAGAAAGAACTATTGAAACATAGCTACAGAGAGAAATTCAGCTATTATTTCCTCAAATCCCAATTTTTAGGTTGACTCCTCTTTAAATGCATTTGGAACCCAGAGAAGTGATAGCATTTTATGCATAGTTGTTAACAAAAAACCAACAAATCAAAGACTGAAGCATAATGTATATTCACAATGGTCCATAAAATCCTCTGTACTAGATGTTCTGGTGACACTGAGACACTTTAGCAGATTCAAGCAAAAGTGCCGATTGTGAAGTTGAGGGACAAAGTCAGTTTTATCACATTCCATTTGAAGGTAAACAAAATTCCTGGAATAAGAAACACAGTCCTGCTGGATGTGATGTCCTATGTCCATAATCTCAGTTACTTGGGAGGCCAAGGCAGGAGTATTTCAGGTTCATGGCCAAAGGTAGTCTGCACAACTTAGGGAGACTCTGTCTTAAAAGAAAAAAAAACAAACAAAAAAATCTGCTGGGTGTGTTGCTCAGAGGTAGAGCATTTGCCTAGTATGTGCAAGGCCCTGGATTCAACCCTATAGTATGGAGGAAAAGAAAGAAGGAACAAAGGAAGGGAGGGAAGAAGGAAGGGAGGGAGGGAGGGAAGGAAGAAAAGAGGGAGGAAAGAAAGAAGAAAGAAAGAAAAGACAGAAAGGAAGGAAGGAAGGAAGGAAGGAAGGAAGGAAGGAAGGCAGGCAGGCAGGCAGGCAGGCGGAAGAAAGTCCTTCTCAGCATTCATGCATTCCTTGAAAATCAAGTTCATCCATGTCCACATGTATATGAAGTATTGAGTGGAGTTCACATGTGAGTAGGAAATAGGGGTAACATATTCTCTTATGTAACTGTGTTGTTGTTGTTAGGTGCCGTCAAGTTGTGTCCAACTCATAGCGACCATAGGGTTTTCAATGGCAGATTGTTTCGGGATTGCCTTGGGAGTGGATTGCCAGGTTCTTCTCCCATTTTTGCGGTGATGGGAATCGAACTTGGGACCTCAGAGACTCCAGAGCAGTGCTCTACCAACTGAGCTAAAGCCCAGCCCCTATGTAACTGTAGTTAATTCAAATTTAACATAAAAAACAAAGTCTTTAAAAATATTTGATGAGGGGCTGTGGACAGAAGTCAGCAACAGAGCTCAAATGCACAAGGCTCTTGGTTCAAACCCAGTACAGAAGAAAAATGAAGATAAATTGTGTATTATTTTCACCTCCATGGATTTTGCATTATTTTTCAGGAGGTAGTAACTTCCTAAAGAGTGCATTTCTAACACTATACAACAGACTCTTGTGCTTTGACAATCCCATTCTCACAAAAATGCATAATTTGTTAAGTGGAAATCACAGTAATATTCAGTCTTTCTTTGGTTTGTTTCAGTAAGAGCCATCATAGACTGGGTTGTTGGCCAAAGATAAGGCTTTTGGTAATTGCACAGGATTGTCTCAAAAAGGTACTTTTTCTACAAATCTATTTATTCATTTAGTGGTACATTTTCTTTGCGTTTTTTATTTCTTTGTTTTGACCTTAATGAAAGGACCCAGAGCCCAGAAGACCACAGGCATTTTTCTGGATTCCTCAATTCTGCTGAATGTTAAATCTCCTTGGATAGATAAAACTATATAGCTGGCATTTGGGGTCCTGCTAAGATCTCGACTGAGGAGATACAACTCATCTTGCAGAGCTTCAGGAATTCTGCAGTTGCAGAGAAGAGGAGTTAACATTTAGTATTCAAAATTGGACAGTAGCTGGCTGCTGTGTTTAGAAGTATCCCACAAATGTCAGGTTTCAGACTAAGTACACTCTTGATTCAGAAGAAAGGGACTATGACTTTTTTCCTAGCATGCTTGTCTGTGTTATAGCACTTTACCACGAGTGGTTTATGCTAATCCTAGACTGGAGATGGAAGCATGCCCCACAATTATGAAGTAGTATTTCCTATTGCTGGTCATATGTAACTACCTGGTCAGATTGTACTCTTTTAGGCCGAAGAGGGGCTCATTGAAGGGTGATTTAAGCATTTCAAAAGAAATAATATCCATGAGGAAGAATTATTTCCTAATGTGAAAGTTGGGGGCTTTCTAAAATGGGAATCAAAAGTGGAAAGTATCCAAGATTTAGTTGATCTAATCACAGTCAATCATAGGTTAAATTTGCTATAAATGAAGAGAGACACTATGGGAGAAGGACCCAATAGTCCACTCCTGAAGAATATCTATCTACTCATTCTACCTCACAGGCTTCAGTGTAGTTTTATTCATTACTTTTACTTTTCTGATTACAGATCTTTTAGAACAATGGAGGGCAGAAGGGATTTGCCTCACTTCATCCAAAACAGAAAAGGATATAAGACTTTGGTGTTGTCGATGGGAAGCCTGTTTCTCATGACAGCACAAGCTGAGAGCAATCTCTGGAGGATCTGATGGTATAGTTTACTTATTGGGTTGATTTTATTTTTATTTTGTTATAAAACTCTACCTATTTATTCAGAATTAGGAAGAAAATGAACAGGGTGAAATATGACATAAAGCAAAAGCCAAAATATGAGAGAGATACTTAAAATAAGGAGGAGAAAAATCAAGAGGGTATAAGAGCAACTTCATTCTCGATAAGTAACACATCCATGATCAATGGAGTGCATGTGATTATCTCTGAGAAGAGAACTGTAGGTTTCTGAAATCACTATTCCATAATTATTTATACCTTTCCTGCCAGTGATGTGGATATGGTATAATCCTAAAGCTTCAGTGGACTGTTGCCTTAAGTGAGATAAACAATGACTTAGGAGGAAGGAGAAATTATACAAATTACCATAGAAGTCATAGGGGTTCTGGATTATCCTCAAATCAAAATTGAATGACCACATGTGTGAAATATACTATGGACTGTGTGGATCTTGTCATCTGTATTTATCCTACGAATGGTAGTTGAGTTGATACCTAATCTAGCTCACCTTATCAACACATTTTCATGTACCAATAAGTTTTATTTAATGTATCAATATATATTTGTTTAAATGTAACATGTGTAGTATGTTTGAGGGGATGTTAATAGAGTGAGCACAAAAGATGAAGATAAGAGTGGTGAAGCTTGGCTATGGAGCAGAGAGGAAAAAGATTGGAAGAACTAAGAAGAGAACCTCTCACCTGACTAGCATTGAACAGACAGGGAAAACATTCCCTCTGACCAAACATGCTCTTTCTGTTTTGGTTCCTTGGCACTGCTTCCATATCGGCAAATCACTTGCTCATCTACTCAGCATATCTCTTAACTGCTGTGCTCTTTCTGTGTGGAGTTCTCTCTCTCTCTTTCTGCTTGACTTTTCCTTGATCCAAGAAAATAGAACTTTTCTGCTGAAAAATCACTTGACTCTCTGGTCATTATAGAGCCTCTTTTTCTGCCAGAGTGTCCTTAGTTCTACAATAAATGAATGAATGAATAAATAAATAAATAAATAAATAAATCAGACTCCTCACCTGAATCACTGTCACTACTAATGGATAGTTATTTCTACATTCATTTTTTTTGTGCACTACAACCATTTTCCTAAATTGTATCTCTTCCAGAAGTCTCCTTATTTTTTATATGACTTTGACACTACTCTAAGAAGCACTATCTTTTATTATAAAGATTTAATGAAATATGTTACAAAAAATCTTCCATATGAACCTCAGTATTTTTCTGGACTCCATTTAGATTCAAAAGAAAGAATACTCACATTCAGTGAATTGCCTTTCATCATAATAGAAATTTATTTCAAAAACCACCCATCTCCTTCCTTCAAATTCTTCTTCATTTCCTCATTTCTCTGACCTATACCAATCCAATGGCATCATTTCTTTTGCATTCAAAAGAAAATTTTCCAATATGTTTGATCATTTTGGTTATTCTTTTTTCTTTACTTCAGTGCTAATACTCAGCAGTCATTTACCATTATAGTTTTCAGCTGTCACATGTCCAATTCTTCCGAACTTTGCAACGTAATCACACTTGATCTTCACTAATTCTTTGACGTTTTACTAAACACTGGTCGTTGCCTAATATTTATATTTTGCATTCTATATTCAACATAACAATTAGTAAGTTGTGCTGAATAATCATAACAATGATAATAATAGTGATGGATTCGATAGCGGAAATGAGAAGAATAGCACTGGAAGACAGTTTCAGAACTGTGAAAATGCAGTAGGAAGGTGAGTGTGATGGCATCAGGGAAGCTAAAGGGAAAGAAAGTTTGAAGGAGGGGTTGCTTATGAGTGTCAAATAAAGCAGTGAATTAGAGGAAGATGGCCTGTACTCGAATCTCTTCTTACCTAAACACTAGCTGTGTGACTTTGAGCAAGTTATTTTAGCTACTTATATCATAGTTTTATAATGTATGTGATGGAAATTTCAGAAACCGTATGTTAGGTTATTATAAAAACTAAATGGTACTTCATGAGAATTAAATCACATAAACACAAAACAGAGCTCACAGAAAATGGTGAAAAATAAACAGTTTAACAATGTAAATAATGTTGTAGGGTGCCAGAGAGTCAGATCTGACTCAGAGTGACCCTCATACAGTTTTCAATGGCTCGTTGTTTTGATATTCATTCAGGAGTGGATTGCCACATCCTCCCATTTTTGCGGTGCTGGGGTCAAACCTGGGTCCTCAGAGAGTATAGAGCAGCACTCTACCAAATGATCTAAACACCAGGCCCCGTGTAAATAATATGGGTACTAAAATGTGTCCTTTAGATTTAAAAGTCTACAAAGTTGAAAGCTGACACTGTTAACTACATTATGTACTAGAGATACAGTAAAGATTAACTTCCTCTAACTTTTCTATTTTCCATTTTTTTCCTTCTTGAATCTAAAGGAATGACTTAAAATAAAACTAAAAGCCAGGCACGGTGGCCCACTCCTGTAATCTAAGCAGCTCAGGAGGCAGAGGCAGGAGGATCATAAGTTTGATACCAGAGGCACTCTGGGTAATTTAGCGAGACCTTGTCTCAAAAACTAAAAAATGGGCTGGGGGTGCAGCTCAGTAGTACAGTACTTGCAAAGCATGCAAGCCTGAGGCCCTGGGTTCACCCCCTAGTACCTCAAAAAAAAAAAAAAAAAAAAAAAGCAACTAAAAAATACAACCCAAAGCCAAGTACAGTGGCACACATCTATAATCCCAGAAACAAGGATGGCTGAGGCAGGAGAATCTCAACTCAGAAAGACTTAACAAGACCCCATCTCAAAATAAAAAATAAATAACAAGACGTGAGGGTGTTGCTAGAGTGGTACAGCACTTAGCTAGCATGAGTGAGGCCCTGAATTCAGCATTCAGTATTGGAAAACAAACAAAAACAAACAAAAAACAACAAGAATAAAAAACCATATTTTTAAATTTTTCTGAATTTTTTTCTTTTGGTCTTTAAGTTCTAGATCGATGATTGAATTTGCAATTATATTTAGAAAAGAAACTAGGACAATGTAGATAGGAACTAGCCCCACCCCAGCTTTCATGAACAGAGTTCAGAGTTATAAAAACCCTTAAAGTCATTGTTGTTTGATGATAAAGCCCAGGATATAACTCAGAGGGAGCCTCAAACCCAGTATAATTCTCTTTCCAATGCACTATGCATGTTTGAGACAACCTTTCAGATTTAGTCAGCTAGTCTTTTCTAAACATATGATATACTTTTATTTCAAACAAAAAATTACATTTACATGTATTTCCTTTGAATCTCGCAATTCATATTGTAGTCCTTATATTGGTTAATGGCATCACTATTTTCTCTAGATAATTTTTTGTGAAAATACTTTATTACCTTTTATTTATCACTGAATAGTCTCTCACACATGATTCTCTGGTTTATTTTTGTACACACTTTATCCCTTTCTCAATGTTAAAACCATATTTCCATTTCTGATTTGTGCCATTGGGCAACTCCCATTAGCTAAGGAAAGGCATATCAGTAACCATATCTGCCTCCTCTTCATTCAATCTTACAAGCTTTTTACTCAACAAAAATTTAGTATGGAAATTACATAAGCCTTATTACTCTATACCCCACCAACATTTATATATATAATTTATATATATAATGTGTATATGTATGTGTGTGTGTGTATATATATATATATATATATATATATATATATATATAGAGAGAGAGAGAGAGAGAGAGAGAGAGAGAGAGAGGTGCTGAATATACACTCATAGCCATCATGCCATTTACAATTTATTGGTGAAAAATAGTATAAAACATATAATTAGGAATTCTATAAGTATATAACTGGGAAACAGCATGAAAAAAATAAATACTTTCCTCTGGAAAAGAATTCCTTGAAATGATTAAACATAAATTTTGATCACATTTCATGTTATATTACGTTTCCTTAAAACTTTGTTGTGTATAAAAATTCACTATATATACATATATATGTATGTATATATGTATTTGTGTGTGTGTGTATATATATATATATTTGTGGTACATGGAGGTACATTTTTTTCTGGTGAATGGAAGGAAAGTCATTGGTTTTCCATTTTTTTCAGACTTTTTTTGCTAGTAAAGATAGGAGTGGTGATTTCTCCATTTTCTATATATTGAAACTGAAACTGAAATTATTACATATATTTTACCCTGAAATTTCCCACTAATTATATAGACAGCTTCTTGAATATATCTATATCTGTTAGTAGATACAGATTCAGATCAACATATAGGAAGATAGATAGACATATAAAGAGACACAGATATATACATATTTGAACAAGAATTGTGAAATTAGTGAGGGCAGTGGATGAAATGATAAATATAATCATATTAATGGCTTACCTAAAAATTAATATCGAGGCTGCACTGGGTGGTGAATTACTGCAATCTCAGTAACTTGGTAGGTGGATGCAGGAGGCTAGCTATTTCAAAGCCTGGGGCATCCTGTGAAACTTAGTGGGGCCATACGTCAAAACAAACAAATAAACAAAAAGGGGTGCATTTGCACTGCTCAGTGGTAGAACACTTGCTTGGCATGTTTAATGTCCTGGGTTCAAAACTCTAGTACTTAAAAAATTAAAAATAAGACAATAAAAATTGAAGATAGAGTACCATTGTATCACATCAAATATTCCTTTTACAAAGTATAAGCTATTTGAGAAATAATATTTTGAGGACAAGATTGCAGCAATTGTTAATGCACCATGATTTCAAGAGCCATGTTTGCCTACATAAGTTGTATTTAAATAGTTTAATCATTAGAAATTTTCTTATTTGGGAAGAAGAGACCCACCACACCGTCATGAATCTGCTTGGTTTTGACACCATACACAAGGGGATTGACTGTGGGAGGCACTAGGATATACACACTTGCAAAGATTATATGGACTCTTGGAGGTACTTTTTTGCCAATGCGGTGAGTTAGGAAGCTAAAGAGTGCAGGTGTGTAGGAGACAAGAATAGTGCAGACATGAGCAGCACAGGTGTTCAGTGCTTTAAAGTGAGCTTTCTGGGAAGACAGCTGGAAGATTGCTTGTAGGATTTTTGTGTAGGATGCAGCTATGAGCCCTAGGTCTAATAAATATCATCGCTGATAGGGCCACAGAGATTCCATATGTTCTGTTAACTAGAGTGCTGGCACTGGCCAACTTTACCACAGCCATGTGCTCACAATAGGCATGATTTATGATATATTTTGTATAGTATGGTAGCCTCTTAATGAGAAAAGGAGATGGCAAAACTGAAAACACAGCTCGACTCATACCAACCAGATCCATTGCTATCACCACTGATGTTGTTAGGATGGTTGTATAATGCAGGGGGATGCAAATAGCTACATAGCGATCAAAGGCCATGGAAACTAAGAGGGATGACTCAATAATGCAGAATGTGTGGATAAAAAACATTTGTATTAAGCAGACATCAAAGTCAATCCAATGTGCATCAGACCAAAAGATGCCAAGCATCTTGAGGGCTGAGGAACATGCAAGACAAATGTCATTCACTGCTAGCATGCAAAGAAAGAAATACATGGGCTGGTGAAGGCTTGCTTCTAGCTTGATTGTTACAATGATTATGCAGTTCCCCAGCAGGGTCAGGGAAAATAGGATGAATACCAGGATGCCAATCCAGCAGTGAAAATCTTGTAATCCAGGAATACCAACCAGGAAGAAAGATGAAATTTGGCAATGTGTAGCATTTCCAGCTATGTTAGAACTTCAGATGTTACATGTTTAATATAAAGTAGCCAGGCAAGTTTCCCATGGGCAGAAAATTACAAAATGCTTCTTCCATGGTCCTGCATGGAAGGAATCTTGTTGAAGGGCTCCCTGTTGTCCAAACCTCTGTAATTCCTCAGGTAAACCACTTCAATATATGGAGCCCCTGACTCTTCATCTGCAAATGAAAAGATTAAATTTATTTATTACAGATTTTTTCTGAGTTTTAAAGCTTGGTTTAATTCTATTTCAAAATTTGCATTTTCTATTAGAGGAACTAACCTTATTATTTTCAAATCCAGTGGTTTTCTTTTCAAGGAATTGAGATAAAATACGGAGACATAACAAAATATGCATGCACAAACACAAGAACAATGAATATTTATTTCAACATACAATCATTATCTAAATAATACTGTTATCTTTAAATAGCATAACTAACTGCGAATTCAAAATAAAATCTCCTTTCAATAAACTGTAAGAAAAGGCCTATCAATATTAAAGACAATAAATGCTTTATTATCAATCAAAGGCAAATTTATGTGTGTTTTAAATCATCAAGGGACAAAAATACAGGAATTAAAATATTTTATTTGGGTTTATTTTTCATTCTAGTATTTTATAAAATGCAATAAGCATTCCATGAGGAGCAGAGGTTAATTTCACAGATAGGAAAGGGCTGAAGAAAACATGAAAACAACTAAAAATAGGTCAGTTAAAGTTGTCTTCCTTGAAATGGGTAGACTGGGAGACAGATCAATGAAAAATACCTTATTGGTTACAATCAGGTTACTGAAGGTTGCCATTTTGGTGTTAGGACTAAGGCAAAGGAAAGTTCATGATCTTGACCATTGAAACTGGTTGGTTTGGGAAATTGGACTGTTATTTTTATCTGATTATTTCTTGCAAGGTCAGATAACAAATTAGCTTTGGTTTCAGTTTGGTGACATGGAAGTTTCTCATGACTGACTCCATGTTGACTTTTTAATCTGGTCTCTTGGTGCTCAGTGTAAGTGCTCAGCCCTCTATCATTATTCCTAAACCATGTTTCCACATAGTATCAAATTTGTGGAATTACTCTACTCTTCATAGCAGAATTTTTTTCATAACTGCTCCCCATACCTCAATTTCTGGTTACAAATCCCAATGATGTGAAAGCTTTACATATTGAAAAATATTAATAATGGCAGTGTTTCCATGTATGAATGTCTGAATAAACATGAATAAATTTTTATGGGAAAAATATGATTATAGGATCTGTAAACTACTCTTTGCCATATACTACCCTGGGCTTATGTCAGTGAGTTTCTTGGGTATTTCTAGTAAGAAAGTAAAATATTTTCAGGGAATCAAAAATATTTCAACAACAACTTAAACTTTCACCAGAATATAGAAACTTAGGTTTATGGAATTTGCCACATGGAGTATGAAGCTTATCACTCTTCTAAGGTACAAGAATTTAAAAACAAAATCTATGTCATTGTTGTTAGGTGCCATCCAGTTAGGTCCAATTCACAGCGACCCTATGTAAAGCAGAACAAAATACTTCCTAACACTATGCCATGCTAGGCACTATGTCAGTACTTCTCTGGTACTCCTAGGGTTTTCAATGGCTAATTGTTTTGGAATTGATTTGGGAATGGACTGCCACAATCTTTCCCATTTTTCCGTGGTGAGGACCAAACCCATGGCCTCAGAGAGTGCACAATGGCACTCTACCAACTTGAAACAAAATCTACAAATATTGAATTTCTGAAATATGAAATCCTTTGTAAATCCTTATGTGACCTTTTTCCTTTTGGAGAGTTGTTATGCTAAGTTCCATTCTTATATCTGGTTCTAAGAGAATCAGATATATAAGATACTGATTATAGGTGGTAAGTCATTTGTTTTGCAGAAAATTGCATTTTTAGAAGCTAAATAACCCACCTGGAATATATATATACACACACACGTGTGTGTGTGTGTGTGTGTGTGTGTGTGTCGGGGTTTTAGCTCTAGCCCAGCTAAAGTTAGGGCCAAACCCTCAACATAATAATGTGGCCGATGTATGGAAAGAAGGACCTCGGGAGACCTTCAGATGGTTGAAGAAGGACAGGGAAGGTACAGTGCTGGTACAGCTCAGCCTTAAAGGCACAGCCACAGCCGCTGGTGTTCAGTTGAGGTCCGATGGTCTTGACTCTTGCGGCTCGCCTTCTTTACCCACCCTCCTTCCCAAGGATGGGAGGAGTTGGGAGGCTCTCCGTGGCTTGCTAGATGCCTTCGGCTCTTCGGGGCCCCTGGGCTTGATCTCACCGGCTTGCTAGATGGTCTTGCTGGAGTAGGGAGCGCTGGTCCAGGTGATGAGGTTCAGGAGATGGTCAGAGAGGTCAGGATCGGTGGTGCTACAGGGATCATAGGGTGCGGATGGGGTCCAGAAGCCCTGCTTTTACAGGGTCCTGGAGGGGTCACATGGTGGGGTTCAGCCAATCAGGGCACACTGCTGGCAGGTACAGTGGGCAAACGGACATAACTGCCAAGTAGAGACAGTTACTGCCTGCAAGGTGGTGAGGGGAGCCAATCAAAATTAAGGTGGTTAAGGCTGGTCAAGCTGGCCAGGGGCCATCTTTGCTCACTCGATGGGAGGGGCTGTTTTGAGTGAGTGAGTTGAGCCCTGGGGTCAACTAGGGGTCAGCCCCTCAAGCTGTTATGAGGGACCCTAGCTGAGAAATATAATTTCAAAAATCCCCAACATATATATATATTACCATGAAGCTTTGTTGAAGGTCATAAATATGCATGTAAATATTTATAAAAATCTTATTTAATTTCTAATGAGTTTACTTGCATGATGGTGACATGTCTATACCAAGAAAAAAATAAATAAAACAAAAGAATCTTCCTTTCAGGGCCTAGAAGCTGAGATTGCAGAGACTACTCCAAAGTACTGATATTCTGCCTGTGTCAATACTTCTCTCTCCCTGAGTGTCTTCTCTATCTTCTTCCAAGCTAACTTTGAATGTAAGTCTAGAGATATCTCTTTCCTTCTGTAAGATCATTCTTAATATTATTTTCAGAAAAGAATCACCAGAGAGTTGGAAAGCCTACTCTTGATTCATATTTTCTGTTGGCACTGTTATCTCATCTGTCTTTAAAATAATAAATACCTAATTCCTTGTGACAGCCTAGGACTTGATATTTTGTTCCTTGTTGAGATGGTGGGCAAAGCCCCTTCACTGGTATTCTCCACTTCAGGGAGGATAACTCTATTGTAATACCATGGTGTTTTCTATACAGCCTTTTTTGAATCCATTGCATATTCTATATGAATATATTATAGTAACAGACATAAGAATATTCTAAACTCAATTCAGTAAATTCTTCCCTTTTCTTCCATCTTATTGTATTTTATTTGGTAGTAACAGGAGTGCTAAAGTAAGAAAACTCAGAATTATCCTTGCCACCTCTTTTATACAACTTTAATATTTAATCAAGCCATTATAAAGTCTCTATGTCTGCTAGAGTTTTTACCTTATTCTTTGTGTCTATTTTCTCAGGGTCTTCCATCAGATTTCAAGCTCCAAAAGGAAGATATGAAAATCTTGTGTGGACATAATAAATGCTAAGTAAAGATCAGATGTTTCTGTTCATTTTCTATAGTCTCTTAAGAATTTCACAGATTTTTAAACTTTCTTCTGAACCCTCTGAACTTACATAGATGATTAGTTTTCTTATACTTACAGTCTAACTTTCATTTATTTTAATTGCCTTCTAGGAGTATATTCCTTAAAAATTGTCTCTAGCATGA